>CAMOHE010036492.1:0-15911 GCA_946598075.1 Artocarpus hirsutus
AAAAATGGAATGATCAAACCTAATATTATATTATTGGAAAATATATAGCAGTGGCGAATGTCAAAGCTACTCTAACGGTGAACCGAATCTACCTGAACTAAGACTCTAGAGAGAATTTTTTAAAGCAGGGTGGACTTTGTAGTTTGGGGTGTCTAAAAACGAAATGGAAGTCCCTTGTATAATATTAAGAGGAGACCATATTTTTATTCTCTTTCTAATATGGGATAAGAGAATTTTTCACTTTAGCTTTTTAAATTTCACATGTGCACATGTATACTTCAGGTGTCAATTTCTAATTCACCTATTTACCATTTTGGGCATATAAATATAGCATTTTAATATAAATGTAGAGGAGAACAAGTTTGCGCCTTAACCCATCACTAAAACATAGTTATTCTACTAAAATCGAGCCTTAAAATGATACTTCACAATGCTTTTTGTAAGCTATTTTTTAACAATCACCCACATGAATGAAAACTGATGGACGAATCATGTTTGAGCCTAATAATAAAGTTCAATGGTGAGATACTGTATAGATAGATAGGTGTCACCCTTTGAACCTTCTCTTGCACAAAAATATTTATTTTACTCGTTGATTAGTAAACGTAATGTCCTTGAATTATTTGGCCATTTATATAAATGATGATATACTTCATACAAGATTCTTTCTTGAAACAATTCAGTCATCTTCCTATTTCTGCAAGAGTTTTTAAAGAATTAAGGCCTAAACAATTCTCTTTTGAAGCGACCTCCTTGTCTTTCACATAGGTGATTTCTTATCTAAGAGTAATCTACATTACTCTACTCAAAATTCCGATTCTAAAGCCTAATAATCATCAAAAGCATAGCTTAATCTTATCCTTATGGGTGACACTATTTTCATCATAAGAATGGAAAGACGGATAACCCCTTATAATGATCTCATACAGTGCTTACAACTAGGTTTTTTTTTTGAACTTAGATCTTGAGATCTTCAGTCAACTAGGTTAGGTTTTTATTGTATCGACTAATTATTTCATGGGTTTTAGTCTCATTCCCCTCTATAATTTTAAATTCTCTTTATTCAACTCTTTGATTAGTGGATCTGTAATGTTATCCTTTAACATCATATAGACAAGAAAACCCTGCCATAAAAGGGCTTATTTTCATTTTTATACTTATACCTTGACGTTATAAAAATCATACCTTATATTTTGAGATTTTTATAAATATTTTGCTACTTTTAGATTTCAAATTACAGTCAAATCTTACCTTTTTGTTCACCAAAGAATAAGGAAAATTGTAAAATATGAGAATATTTAGAACATTTTCATAGTCAAAAATCAATTTTTGATCAAAAAAAAGGGTTTGTATCTAACATGAATTTGACGCGTGAAAGAATAAAAGTGATACAATTTTAAATATAAAGTATATGTCTCAATATGCAAGGTAAAAAAATCATTAAAAAACCATTAAATTTTTCTATATAAATAAATTATGAAACAATTTACAATAGCTCATGAATAAAAGGATTTCAAGTTTTTATAGAAGAAATACATAAGGAAAATAAAAAATTGAAAGTCCAATGGGGCATATATGAAAATATTAAGCATGTGTCGAAAATTTTAGTTAAAACTAATTGGTTCTAACTAACTATGGTATTAGGTTCTCAGCAACTACAGTAAAAACAAAAAACAAAAAATTGGTATAGTGTAAAACTTACAGTTCTTAAACTTAAAACTTCTGACCAACTTGTCAAATAGTCTAAAAAGCTTAATAGTCAAATTTTTTAGCTTAAAAAATTCAACAGAGGTAGCTGCCCTCACTCAGCCATTCCCCACTGCTTATATAAAGTGTATTTAATAGCCAAATAGTAACACCAAAATTTCATCTTTTGGCTACAATATTTAATTTTCAACTTTAATATCCAACTTAATTTTTAAACACTCCCACCTTTATTCCCGTAAATATATTTTATGTATATTATTGCTTGTAGCCTGTACGTACGTGTATATATATGTATATACAAGTCATTTATACATTACAAAACAAATTAATAAAAAATAACATAAATATAAATTGTTTAAAAGAATAACGTACTAATAAAATGATAAAAAATGTAAAGATTACCTTCATGTTTTTCTTTTTAGGAATAATACCTCTCTGCACCAAAAATAAATAAATACATATATTTAGGAGTGCACTTTTGTCATGAAAAGTAAAACAATATTTGTATTTTATGCTTTTTAAAAAAAAGTATAATGACATGTGACACGAGAAAAAACAAAAAATATATGGATCAATAATTTTCTAAAAAAATGTATTTTCTATTCAATAATCATCTTTTTATGAAAATGTCATAAAGTTATTTTTTATCAAAAATAATTTGTTTCTTTTTTTCCTAAGAAAAAGGGTATTTAGTTTGTCTTGTCTTATCAAGTAAAAACATCATGTCACCCGTGTTATGGATTTCTAAAATAGCAACTTCATAAAAATTTGTTGGGGTCCATTAAATTCGCGGGGTATGACTTCTCGAGATAGTACATGCGTTAGTCTTAGATTCACTGGTGTTGATGTTGACATGGCTGGAACGACGAAGAAGTTCATAGGATGTAACTTTAGTAAGACCTCCAACAAGTAATGGGGACAGTTAAGCCTGGATTGAACCAAAGGAAGCGTCTTCGAGGGCCCACACCATTGTCGAGCAACCAAGAATAGCCTGCAAACAAAAAAAAAAAGTAAACATAAAAATGTAGCAATGGAGGGACTATCGTAAGTAGTGACAGTGGGAGGAGTAGTCAATGATTAATAGAGGAATGGGTTTGAAGAGTAGAGACAAAGCTGCCTCTGTCGGTGTTAGAAGCAAAGCTGCCTCTGTCGGTGTTAGAAGCAAAGCTGCTTCCGTCGTTGGATCTAGGCTATTTCCGTAAAGGGGAGATATTATAAGAAATTTTGGAGCACTTCGAGTTTTTATTAAAAAAAAGTGCTTCAAAGGCGAATACATGTCGCCTCTGTCAATGGCTTTGGACATTCGAGGGGTAAAGCTTGGACTTCAAAAACTCGTAAGGCTTGTAACAAACTTTGGTGAAGCTTTTAAGTGTTTTGGTAGCGATTTTGTACGACTCGAATAAGCTAAAGTGTTAGCGGAGGAGGAACTTGATCTCTAAGAATGGAGACGAGGAACTTTTCTAGAAAATCTCCCAAGTTCAAAGAGCACAAACTTAGAAGAATAAGAAGAAGAAGAAGAAGATGTTTTTGAAGCTATTGAGAGTGATAATAGTGCGAAATTTATGGATGTAAGTCTGTCTAATCATGTCCTTTTGAGTAGAGAAGATAAAGGGTATTTATAGTGGAGTGGGAGACTTGCTATGGAGATGGTCTCCTTGTACTCTAACATCACATGCTGGCTTTGTTTCCCTTTAGAGCAAGCGGCACTAGGAACTTTCAAACGTTGATTTTTGGGTTTCATGGACATTTTAAAGCTTGTTTAGGACTGATGTTCCAAAGAAGTTTAACCAAGATTGACCATCCATTTCCAGAGAGCTGACAAACATGGAATTCCTTTCGACAGAGGTTTCTCCAATTTTACCGAGTCTGAAACATTTGACGCATTATCAAAGTTCTTTCAAAAAATCAGATGGAAGCTAGTGACGGAGGCACTCGCATGATGCCTCTACTGGTGGACATACAACTCGGGCAGAGGTTACCTTGAAGTAGACAAAGCCAAGGCACACATGGTGCTCCATCGTTGGTTTTTTCTCAGCCTTTTTGGTACAAAAAAGGTTTCCAGGTTTGGTTTTGGTTCTCTTAGCTGTGCTAAGGCAAAAGTAAAGTTTTGACTATTTTAAAAGGCAAAATGAAAGGCTTTTGGGGTTATTTTCCTCTATCATCTATTTATTCAGTTCAATTAACATCAAAATTACCCTAAGCAAGACTTAAAATTGAATCGAACCAAGAAGAATGGATCCATTTGACTACTCATGGCTTACCAAACTACGATCTATGATAATTCTCCAAGCGTAGCTTGGGTCCACGAAGCGAGCCTGTTGACATAACTATAGGATGAGAATGCTGGGCTTGGGCCATCGGAGAGGCCTGGTACTAAATTGGCGGTCAGTAAAATTTAAGCTTAAGAATGACTATTTAAAAAAAGAAAAGAAATAAGTACGACTTCAAAATGGTATACAACGTATTTTTTTTAAGGTATATACCTATAAGTAAAAATTATTCATAAGAGCGAATTTAAGAATAACATTTTTAAAAATGTATTTCAAAAATAGCATTGCTACAAAATAATAAAATAATATATTTTTTAAATTTTATGGTACATAAATTATAATAATATGAATTTGTATTATTTTTATTTTTAAACTTGGCGTGAGATTTGAATTTTGCACCTTTAGGTGGAGAAGATTTATCGCGATTATGCTTCTGACCTTGTATTAGTTTGTGTTATTTGTAAAATACTTTATTCTTATTATTATTATATATTGGTTTTGCCAGAGGTGAGCTTTGCTTTACTTAGGCGTAGAACAGGAAAATTTCATCTCAAGCACCAAACCAATTAATAATTATCAACCTGGAAGCTTTCCTAGCTAGCTCATGTTTCTTCTCTGTGCTTTATCATATGAATATTAAATTAGTAATAATACAAGCTCACAATAATCCTCATAAGATTCTCAATTTTATAAAATGGGACCCGTTTAAATATGCAGAAAAGATCTCCCATTGAAGAAAAATACGTACAAGGCCATTAATCTAGCTCATGTTTCTTCTTTTGACTCGCCAATTTATTGATACTTGCTCTGCCATCAAGCTTTCCTAGCAACCTTCCTCTTCTTTGATAGCCCCTTTTGCTATTTTTTTTCTCTTTTCCACTACATCGTTTGCCTCTGGATCGTTTTGCTGACAAATGATGGTGGGCTGTGTATGCATGCACCCAAGAGCAGAAAACCTTTCTGGGCTGGCTTCTTCATATTTGGCCGAGAAAACAGATACAGAATTTATGTGAAAGAATAGCAAAACGACAATATTTGTGATCCCTTAGGTTTACAAGTTTGATCAGAAATTAAAAACGACAATATGAGTCTCCTTTCTCGCCCAACCAAGCAGTTCTGGGACCCCAAATCGTGAACAAATCTACCATCAAGCGTCTGTGCAATCTCAATAGGGAGCCTGAAATTTTATGGACAAGAAAAAATAGTTGATGGACACGGCCTGGGGTAGCAACAAACTCAAAACCTATGTCCCGTGCATAAAATAATAGTGTAAACTGAGCACTCGAGATTAAAACAACCATTTGAATATACGAAGAATGGTGATTAATGTATAGCTCTCTTAGTGATTCTCATTGGAAAAGAGCATCCAATAAGGGATGTTACCAAATATTCCAGCTCCCAATACGAACCTCAAGCTTTAAAAGCATTTAAAGGACAGTTTTTGCAGCTGTGTTGGCGAAGACAAAAACACACAAGCAAGGAAGGCACGGGAGAGAGGAAATAACAAAATCTAACTCTCAAGCACCAACATCTATGGACAAAAGAAGAGTTAATTTTTCAGTTTTGAAGGCCTGAAAGCTGTAATTTTTTTATCCTCCTGCTTCATGTTACCATGTAAATGGAAAAGTCTTGCAATTAGGAAACATTTGTTTCAGCTCTTCTGGTTTCAAGTGTGGCAGGTATTGGAATTCACTTAACAATGAGTAGTGAAAATCTACTGAACTGGCTAAGTTGAAGATAATATGATCAAGGACTTTTTTTCTTTTCATAAATAAGCTCAACATTTTCAAGCACATTAAAGATTATACAGAGCATTACGAACTAGTCGGATTAAAGGGTGCGGCGTCATTTTATGTGGAAAATGAGTAACCCTCTCGTTATCCAAAGCTTTTTTTGGTCCTAACGTTCTTAGGGGGTTGTGTTGCTTCACATATAGTACTTCTCCAAGCTTAGATGACAACATAGAAAACGGAGATTTGGCAAAAGCCCAAACATATTGCGCTGTCTCTGTTCATTGCTTCACATATCAACTTATTGTAGTTTTTCTACTTTATTGCGGAAAAAAATACTTGGGAAGTACCAATTCTAATTACAATTTTGTGAACTAACTCTTGTCATGTTTTTATTGATAAGTGTCTAAAAAATTAACCAACTCCTCGGCTTGTATAATTTCTCCTATATGTGTTGTGTTTATGATATTGTCATTTTTAACCTGTGTCGTTCCTCATGTAGTTATCATTCATTCAGTTCTTTGACTTTTTAAGGTCAATTTATATTTCTTAAAAGGGTAAATTGTTCGATTAATCTCCAACCTTTGACGAAGTCAAATTTTGGTTCCCAATCTTTTTTTTTTTAATTATTTTTTGGTTCTAAGCTTTTCATTGTAGTTGCTAAGGAATCATTTTAAGTAACCTCCGTTAACTTTTTTGTCACATGAGCTGAACGTAATGTCCTCAATAAGGGCATTTTAGTAAAATATAATATTTTTAAAGAAATTTAAATTAAAACATATTTTTTTAAAGAATTAAAATCAAAATGTAAAAAAAAAACAAAACAAGAACAAAAAACAACAACAAGCCTCTCTCTCGACAGGGAAGCTTTCGATCTGGGCTCTAGACAAGGAAAGGGGACTGAAGGGGGTGGCGACAATGGGGTGGGGGACGCGAGGAGAATGGGCGCGAAGGAAGAGGGGTTGTAGGGGCTTCGATGGACGCGTCAGATTCGTAGGAAGGCGGTGGGCTTGGCGCAATAGGGAGGGGCCTTGACGACAACGATATGGCAAGTGTGGGCTAGGCTAGACGCCATCTTTCGCCCCCTTTTTTTTGGGGGGGGGGGCGGCTTTGAGGGGGAGGACTTGTCAAGGTATGGGAGCTCCAGGAGGGGCAACAATGTGTGGGGGTAGCCAGTCAATGTTGAGGTGGTTAGGCGCTCCGGTGGGGTTGCTGGTGAGGGAGGGAGGCAGTGAGCAAGGGTGGGCTTTACAAGAGAAGAGAGGATGAGAGAGAAAGAAATGAGAAAAGATGGAAATTTTTTTGTTTTCTTCTTATTTTTTATTGATTTTAATTATTTGGGGTAAAAATCAAACAAGGGTTGTAATTTAGTGTTTTTATATCAATAGTTATGGTTTACCTTTAATTTTTTAATGTGTCAATTACTTTAAAGGTTTATTTAGTAATGTTAATTACAAAAATGATATCTAGCTATTTTAGTGGTCAAACTGTGATCGTTAAAATGGTCATTCAACAACTTAAATAAAAGGTTGGGACCAAAAAATTTTAAAAAATAAAATTTAAGGTTGAAAACCAAAATCTCACTTTTATGAAAGGTCGGAGGCCAATCTAACAATTTACCCTTCTTAAAAAAATAAATGTATCTATTGTTATTTGTTTATCCTACAGATGTCGTTTATGTAACTTATTGTCGCCTTCTTTATTTGATGTCGTTTATTGGAGGTTCTCTTGTCTATACAGTTCCTGTCGTTTTTCACGAAATGGTCATCGTTATTTGTTCCTTTGATGTCGTTTATCAGTTTTTTGTCCTTTTTGTAATTCATGTCGTTCCACTTATACGCTGTCGTTTATCAATTTAAGTGAGGTTGTTGTCGTTTTATATTCATGTTCTCACTTGATGCTTTACCTTTCTTGCCTTTTCGTCGTCGTTTATCCATCTGTCCTTTCTCATTTTCGTGTCTTTTGTAGGTTATGGTTGTTTTTTTGATTTCATATATCTTTTATTTAAATTATCGTCGTTTCTAAATTTTATGTGTCGTTTCTTAAGCTTCTCCGCGGTAGGTGTGGCACTCGGTTGACCTTGACGATCTCAGTAGACTGTGCTTGCGGGGCCAAGATGCCATTGACAACAAGCACTCGAATCCAAATGATTCACATGCAAGCCACACAGACACGGATACACACACATAGTCAGTATTAACCTTATCGCATCGTTCACACCATTCTATACAAACAGAGAAAAAGTAGGGTTCAGTGAAAAACACTAAATAACCTATTTAGTATTAGTAGGTTTTAACCAAATTTCAGTTAAAAACAACGTAAAATTTTCACATATTGTAATAAAAATAAAAAAAGTTGTTACAATATAAAGCTTTTATATGTTATTATATTTATCATTTTAACTAATGATTCTAACCAACACGTCAAACACTTTGTAAAAAAACTTCTAAGAAAAAGTTTCAAAATATGCCACAACATACAAACAAGTGCTTAGTGTTAATAATAGCCTGATCATCAGCTCAGTTCTGATTGGATTTCACGCCCCTGCCGGCCAAAGCCTATTCCTCTTAATCCTACAAAATGAATTGAATTCTACCTCCAATATCATTATTCACATACACACACAAAAGAGAGAAATTAAGATCTTGAGATATGGCTTCATCATCCAAAGCTCTAAACCAAGTGTTGGTAGTTCTAATATTCCTGTTGGGCTTATTGAGTTGTGTCGTTTTCACAGGCAGCATTTCTTCAAGCTTAAACGGCAACGTAGAAAAAGGAGATTTGGTTTTTTTCTACATGCAAGAAAACCCTTTATTTTCAACTTTGCATGTCTTCTTTGAGATCAGATCCTAGAAGTGAAAGCTCTGATCTCAAAGGCCTGGCGGTGATTGCATTGAATTATAGCAAAAAGGAGTTGATACTTTATCTTATACAAACAATCTAAAGTCTGAAGCTTCTTCTTCTAATGATACTTCTCAATTGACGTATACTCGGACGCTATTCAGGACTAGCGGGACTCTGTTCAAGCTTTAAACGACATGTCGTATGACACACTCAAGTCTTTGGTTTCTGCTGCAATGACGGATTCCGAGACATGTGAAGACGGTTTCAAGGAGATGAAGGGCTTTAGCGCTCCTTTTACTGTGCAAAACAAGCATTTCTCTGGGTTGTGTAGTAATTTTCTAGCAATAACCACCCTTCTTGATTGATTGGTTTACTTTGTACACTATAGTACTAGGATCTCTCAATTTTTTTCTCCTCCTTTCTATTTTTTCCTTTTTAAATAGATTTTTGAATAGGTGATAAAAAAGTAACTTATTGATACATATCTATTTTTCAATTGTGAGATCTATAAAAAAAAAAAAAATTGATCAAATTTAATGATTTAAAAATTTACACTATCAATGATCAGAAACCCTTTGAAATATATAATATATCCTTAGATTGTGCCTTTCAATGTTATTGAAGATCCAATGAGATGGACCTCTATTTAAATAATTATGTTACTCTTGTGTGAGAAGGACATGTCCATTTTCATTATGATATATAAAGATGGAATTTGAAGCCTAAGATGGAATTCTGTGGATCTAATAAAAGCAATAACTAGCTAACTTCCTTAAAGAGGACCATAATTGATTAATAAATTAGAAAAAAAAAAAGAAAAGAAAAAGAAAGGGCTCACACACACACACAAAAACATGAATATATGTTTACAACCTCATTTCTTCCGTGCCATAATTAACTAGGATTTACGAATCTGTATTCTGTCATTTCATTATATTTTAAAGCATGAAAATGAAACTTGTCATCATTTCGATTTCCACTTAATGAGCTGGGAGAGGAATATTATAAGATGACATAAAGTAATCTGCTGACTCTTGAAGCACATGCGCCTTTCACTTCATGTGTGGGACCTAATGATGCATTTTCTTTTTCGAAGCGAAGAGAATAGCAACCATTTTGTGGAGACCATAATTACACTAGCAAAATGAACGTCATTGTTTCATTTATAGCCTATTTGATAAGAAACAATGTTAACTATTATGTCAATTATAAATAATATAAAATTTTTATATATTTTAGTAAAAAAAATTACTATAATATAATACTCTTATATGTTACAATTAAAACATCTATTGTACCAAACACCCTATAAGCGTATATAATGCCCTTATTATGTTCAATGGAGAATACCAACATCTAGACATAAATTTTAGAATGAAACTTATCATTAATTGTTACAACACTAAAATTATTTCTGGCAAAATTATTTTAACCAAAACTTTTAATTATTGCATTGTAAAGCTCTCATATCTTACAGTTTTTAGTTATAACCAAACTTCGTATACAATACCCTATAAACTGCCAACAGTGACTAGGGAGATTTTTTTTAGCAAGAGTACCATAAAAAATGTAAGAGATAATTTTTTTTTTTAATCAAATAGGAATATATCTTGTATATTTTAATTATGATTGAAAACACAAATTAAATTTATTTTATGTTCGAGGGCATAATTAAAAAATTTGTGTGAAAGTTAAAATAATCAAAATTTGAATGGATATATAAGTGGCTTTGCCATTGATTGTGAATTAGTAACTTTGTTTAGACCTTGCTCTCTTCTTGTTCAATAAATTGATCACGGATTTGTTATTCGAAACAGAATCATATTTTCTCTTCCTTTTTTGGTTAAAAAATAATCTCTATCTCGGATTTATTCACAAAATGTACCATTAAATGAAATTTTAATTGGAAAATGGAAAAACAAAATAAAGTTAGAAAGGTACTATTTACTTTTATGGTCCTATCGAACTCTTAAATTCTTTTACATGAGAATTTAAGGTAATATAGTGCATGAAATAAAAAATTAAGAAATTGTTTCCGGCCAGGGAAATATTTTGATCTTCCACACACACACCCACGCATATATATATGTATATATATATATATATATATATATATATATATATATAGAACTTGGTCCACACACGTATATAATAGATCATAAGGTTTAGAACCAAAACTTAATAATATCAATAAAACGTGAAAAAGACTTGTCATCATGCACCTATATATATATACAAATATAGGGGTAGATAACGCAATCCACAGTCGCATCCTCAACGGTCTTCAAGAAGCAAGGTCATGTTGGTCATGATTATGTCTTGTTCCATTTCTTGGAAAAGTATGGAGACCAACTTTTCCATGCATTTCTCCATCATCCTCATGTGCCAATGTTCCCTGTGAACAGCCAACAGTAAGAAGAGCCATGACATAGCAACTGGAAATTCAATTTGGCTCAAAAGGATCATATCCATTTGTGGCTTATAGCTAAACTATTACGCATTAACCCACAACAATTATTTGAAAATGCCATCCACCATGTACACATGGATTTTTGCCACACGTATGCGCTTTTTTTTATAGTTTTTATTTCATGCTCATCATATGTATGAATATATGTATATATTTTGATTATAATCAGAGTGTTTAACAAACTAGTTTAATCTGTGTGAAAAATGAATTTAATAATTATAGCATGTTAGACTTGTTGACAGTTTTATACTATGACGGTTGTGTGCCAAATGTATGACATGTACTAGATCCATATTGGACGGGCTTATGAGGACATTCTTGCAACAACCAGATTGGGAGACGGTATTAATTTTGCCAAGTATAATGATGTACGGTTGGTAACAAGCTTCAATAGTGAACTTTGATATTCTCAACTTTTTTTGGTCGTATGGTGGTTTTATGTTTTGTCTATTTGATGTATAGAGTGTACACCCGGAGGTTGAGTTCCATTATTCTTTTATAAAAAAAAATTTAGTGGCCAGCTTAAATTTGGCCCTTAATTAACTTATATCTTAGGATTTTTTTTTTTTTTTGGATCCATATATTTTAGAATTTTAACATGCGGTTCATTTAGAATACAGAACTAGATCAAGGACCTAATAATTAGTGCCTCGATCGAAATTCCCAAAAGAGAGAATTTATAATCCTAGTCGGTATTGGGTGCCTTCTGTTTATGCAAAAATAGTACAATTTATATCAAGGAAAAAACAACTGCCACTTTTAATATATATTTAGTATCGTACACGTGTAATTAATTAAAGTGATTTTTCAGGGGGAAAATAATGTGAAATGTATGTTAAATAAATGATGAGATGAGACAACTGACATCATAGAAAAAAGAGCACTTTGTTACCTCATTCTATCCCAAATCCCCTATTCAAATTTATTAAAGTAAAAAAGAAAAAATTACAAAAGAAAAAAGAAAAAATTGCAAAAGAAAAAAAAAAGAGTTGAAAATAAGGTTTAAGCTTGAAGGCATGACATAAACAAGCCAAAGCAAAAAAAAACCTTAAAAAAAAAAAAAAGTTGAAAAAAAACCAGATTATCTAATTCCTCAAAGAAAATAAAAAATAATATATATCATCTTTTTCACGAGTATCTCAAGTGTCATGCCCCACATGAATCGTATGGGTCCCACTTTTTATCCAAAGACAAAGACGACAACTATATTATGTCAAACCTTCTTTGGCTGGCAACCTTGAAATATATTCCTCCAAGGATGTCCAATACTTTTTTCTTTCTGATTCCACACGCATTTTTCTGTCACGATTGTGTAAACGTCTCTCTTCTGTGTCAAATCGACGGGGTCGTTCTGAACCATCTCTTTATTCCTTTTTTTTTTTTTTTTTTTGCAGGCCGCAATCGAATTAATGGAGCTTTAAACCAGAACTGGATCTTATGGAGTGGAAAGTAATGTTGCATCTACTCATCTATGTACGCTACTAGTTTCTTTCATTTTTTAATTATTTACTGAAAGCTTAATTACTATTATCTTGTGTATTCAAACTAAAAATACTATAATGCGTGAGAGCTTTATACAAAATATATTTTTACTTTATAATATAACATGTAAAAATTTTATACTATTTGAATTAAAACTGATAATTTCAAATTAGATAACTAAGTTTGCTAAACCCTACAATAATAAAAGAGGAACATGAAATAATTCAATTCCAAATACCAGTAATAAATACCTAGACTTGGTTTGAAACTGACGTGTCTTTTTTTTTTAATCTAAAGTAAGGATTTGAACAATATAGCTTACAGTAAAGTCAAGCATGCAATTATTACTAAGCTCTATTTTTATGTTTTTAAACTTTGCATTTCTATCTAATAATCTAGATTTGTAATGCCTTTGTGGGGGTTAACAGTTTTTAAATAAAAAAAATAAAAAATAAAAAATAAAGATAAAACATCAAAGTAATTTACCCAGGACTTAAATAAAAACTCTCAAAATAAAAATAAAACATAAACAAATAAGTAAACCACAGTTTAATGTAGCACCTTAAATTTTAATAATATACAACTGTCATCATCATCATTTCAACCTTCAACAAATCTTAATACAGTTACAGAAAGTAACAATCGATGCTTACATTATCATGAAGATCATTCTTTGCATTCGAAGCCATCCCAACGTAATATAATTACATAGCTTCCTCAACTATTTTTCTTGTAATCATCAAACTTATTAAGTCCTGAAAAGAGGAAAATATAAGAGAATGAGCGACAACATGCTCAGTAGGGAAAATCATTACTTATATTAAGGTTTTATTCATTACCACATTAAAACTGCATGGTTAGTTAATTTACATCATATACCAGATTATGAGGTTTATTATGATCATATTTTGTGGATACCATAGTTAACCATTATCAAGTTTTACACTTATATAGATATACAAATATTACAATTCATCATTATTCCTAGGTATCTACATTAAATAAAGTAACACTTTACTTATCGAAACCCAAATGGGTGAGCTTGGCCACCCTTTAAACATTCCGAAGGTATTCCGGTGAGAGGGGACATCAAGCCCCGAGTCCTCACTAAGTCGATTCCTGTACATTGTGTTCTGGGATTTTCGACCCAAGGAAGCGTCATCACCTTCCCCCTATTTTACTTTTTAAGGTATTCATGCCCAATGACGTAACCGCCGCCCTCTTCACATCTCACCATTTCTTTATATACAAATATCATTTACAGTGCTAATTTTTCTAACCATGTTTCTCAATTTATAACAATATATATTAATTCATTATGTTCCTCATAAATCAATACAAGACGAGTTCATGTCATAGTTTCATATGTGATTCTCATATAATAGCAGTTCAACATAGATACATATATCTTGTGATAAAACAATCAATTTAAATTTCATAAAAACCTCACAAAAGATAAGTAATAGAATCTCTATCTTTCAAGCTTCTCAACAATCTTTTAATCTCGGAATTAATTAAAGTTAGCTTCACACACCTTTGATCCTAAGTCGTGTATAAAGATAATTAAAACTAAAGCACAACATATAACCATATCCATAAATAAATTAAGTGTAAATCTATATACTTTAGTCTCTAATAAGATTCATAAATCACTTAGGATGGTTTTGGAAAGGTTGTAAGACATTTAGGAATTAAAAGGTGAGCAAAGTTGAGTTCACTATCTACAATTATCACATGGGTTATTGGGTGATTTACTTAAAGTAGGCGGGTGGTATACTGCCACTGATAGGTTTACTAGTTTCTAACCTGAAAATTAAAAAATTCATAGAAAATAAAATATAACTCCGATTTAGGCTCATGATAGTTCGTTGGAAAGCTTAGAATGTCTACTTTTAAAATATGTTAACCAATTTATAAAATTCATTTTCATCTAATCCTAGAATTTCAAGAAAGAGCTACTGCCCATAGAGATAATACAAGGTTTATGGAATGTTAAGTTTTTCTTAAACCCAAAGCATATTATTCTTATTCAAAATTTTAAAACCGTTCCAAAATAGGCAGCATGCATCATAATAAATATATTCTTATGAGTTTTATACTAAAATCATCATCAAATCATATCTCTAGCCTTTCTTGCAAATAATGAGGAAAACATACATTAAATATGGAGAAAATACATACTAAAGCCAAGTTTGAATTAAAGAAAACCTACCTCAAAACTCATTTGAAAAACACCAAAGTTCGGGTTAAAAATCAATCTTGAATTGACTCCAAAGAGGTTTCAAACATGGCTGGGAATTATAGTTACTTAGCTATAAAGAGAGTTTTATGCCTTGTGTCTTTAGTTAGAAATTAAAGTGAGAAAGGAGAGAATAAGAAACTAGAGAAGGAAGTGATAATGGTTGAATAAATAGGCATCAAAATAATTAAAGAGCGGGAGATAATTGTAGGTTTATGGGAAAAGTTATAGGAAGAAATAAATGAGCATTAAAAGAAAATATTATCATGTTTCCCATGAAGATTTTTAGCAAATAATGCCAACATAATTGAGGGGGCAAATGGGGCAAGTTGTGAAAGAAGATGAATGACGCATTAAAAAGGTGGTTGAGAAAATATATCAATGTCTCTTGGTAGTTGAGGTGAATTAATTTTATGTCTCCAAATAAGAATGAGGCTACTTAATTGAGTATTAATATAGTGGGACAAGGTTGGTAGAGGTGGGTAATAGGTAAATTTTGAATATTTCTTACGGAGACTTGGTAAGAAGTTCTAAAGTGACATTTTAGTTATTAAATTTTACAAAAATCATACCCATTAAAATAACGGGCGTTTCAAGATTGTGACAAAACGATTATATATATCCAAATTTTAAAAAATTCACGATATAATAATAAGTACCCATGTTATTTGATCCCGATTAGTGCCCTTTTCTACTTCGTGTTTAGAGGTGAAAATTAAAAAGCCTCGTTTTACTTGGTCGGTTGCTAGGAAGATGAGAATTCGTTAATTAATTGGGATCTTATAAACAGAATTAAGTTTTTGATCCCAATTAATGAATAAAGTGACATTTTATTCATTAAATTTTACAAAAATCATACCCATTAAAATAACGGACGTTTCAAGATTGTGACAAAACTATTTTATATATCTAAATTTTAAAAAATTCACGATATAATAAGTACCCATGTTATTTGATCCCGATTAGTGCCCTTTTCTACTTCATGTTCAGAGGTGAAAATTAAAAAGCCTCGTTTTACTTGGTCGGTTGCTAGGAAGATGAGAATTCGTTAATTAATTGGGATCTTATAAACAGAATTAAGTTATACCTAATGTGTGTATAAAGATTATTAATTGAAGCAGCATGAGACAGTTTATCTTCTCACTATTTTTCAATTTCTTCAGAATATT
>CAMOHE010036493.1:0-17951 GCA_946598075.1 Artocarpus hirsutus
TTACCATTTTATCATTCCACTGTTTCTTATATTTCAATTGTTCAAATAGAATTAGAGTTAGAGTAATTTGGTACTTAGTGACAATTAGTCCTCGAGGGAACGATCTCTACTTTCACTTTATTACTTGTTAACGATACGTGCACTTGCGTTAGAAAATCCACAACATGGATCTTCTCCTACAAATCCATGGGGCATTGCCAAAAGGTGGATCAATCCAAATTTGAGCTCAGAGACCGCTTCAAGGTTGGGATATTGAATGCAAAGAGGTTGTTGATCGAGAATCGATGCCGCCAACTCTTTGAGTGCTTGGTTATTGTCGTTTGCCTCCATCTCTTCTTGTTCTTGTTGGTCTGAGTGTTCTGAAGAATCACTTGATGATGGAAAGTCAAAGTTTAGAGCTTGATTGAAGTTTGAAGGTATACCGGCTGTTGCACGTTGATGAAACTATAAAAATGTATATTTTTTAAGGCTAAAATCATTTATTTATACTTTTATTTCTTATTAAATCCTCAAATTAATAACATTTATGTGTTAATAGGTATTGCTATGTCTTAGTGTGAAAATGTATTTAAAAATGTGTTTTTAGCATGTTTTTATGTTTAATAATATTTTCGATAATTTTTAAAGTTGTTTCGGCGTGATACATATGTGTTTAGTTTTGTAAATAATCGAAACTATAAAAATAATGTTGTGTGATTTTATTTTAAGTCTTAAAGTGTTTGATAGTGTGTTTTAAGTTTGTAAATATATTCTATATATTTTTAGCAATTTCTAAAAATATTTTCAAGTCTTAAAAATCATATCTGTGTCAAACCAAAAAAGATTAGAAATTTTAGGAGTTTGTAATTAATTTTGCATGTTTTATTGTAAAATAACTATTTTTAATATTATTGTAAATATTTTGTTTGTAAAATAATTAATTTTAGTATGTTTTTGAATTTTAGATTTGAAATCTAGAGGAAAAGCGAAGCAAAATAGTGCAAAAGAGGCAAAATCGGACAACAAATACCTCAAAAACTAATTTAAAATTCGAATTAGGATATGGAGTACACGTGGCTCGTTTCTGGCCCTTGGATGCTCCACCCAAATGATCTTGACTATTCAAGGAAGGGACGCGTGTCATGCGTCAACTGCTGCATCAGCCACGCCTCAGTAGTGTGGTCCACATATCAGTTTCTAATTGGCATGTGCAGGTTACGTGCCGACGAGCCACCAGATATGTAGGCCGCATCGAATCTAATGCTTTAGCTAAATGTGCTCTCGTCCTTTCATCCGTTTGATCCTTATAAGAGGACCAATCTGACGGTCATCAATTGTGGGTCATGCGGTCCCAACTGGGCCTAATTTAGCGCCCGTTTTCTGTTTGTTGGATCACGTTTTCAACGGTCTAGATTGTGCCTGATTGATGCTTCTAGCCATCACGCCATAGAGAATCTCAGCAAGATTCTCAGACACTAAAGAAGGTCCTCTACGTGGAAAAAAAGGGGAAGGAATTGGATCAATATGATCCAATTTAATGCTAAAAAAATATTTAAAAAAACTTTTCAAATAGTGCAAACTTTTGCACTATAAATAGGGTTCTCCCCCCTCATTCTACACAACGCCTTCGGGCCTTTGGTCCTTTTCTTCCCTCTTTCATCTTTCAGTAGTTTTTCTACTATTGAACCTCCTGCTCAGCAGTATGCTCTTAGGTAAAAATAATAATAATAATAATAAAATAATACTTAAATTAGTATAGAGAGTTTGATGAGACAGAAAGATGATCGTGTATGCATAGTATTTTGGTATAAATTTTAACTCTATATCAGCTTTGTAATGTTTATATTCTTGTAGAATAAATTATATTTCTAATAATTATTATTAATGTTCTTATGCTGCCCAATTCTTGCATACATTCAGTCTTGCTTTCTTTATGTAATTTAATTGTATTGCATAATTAATATTAATAATACTGAAGTCATGATACTGAAGTCATGCTCGTTTATTAAGTTGAGTTTCTGTTGCATTATAAACATAGACTAGCACAGTAAATGTTTAGTAATTCTTGATTTATTGTCGACAGAGGATGGCATAGCGTATTCTTAAACCATTTAATAAGTTGAGGTGCTGTCGGAATTAACACAATAATTTATTCCATTAAAATATATTAATTTTGGTTTGTTTTTATCTTTCTATCTTAAAATTATGTTAATTATAATTGTAGTGGTAGCTATTATAATTTTCATAATTAGTGCACCAAATCATTAGTGAGAGATGATTATTTTACTACTTTTATAGGAAGACCCTTACTGCATTATGACTTATTATATTGTCGCTCTCGGTTGACTTAACAAATTAGAAAAAGTGCTTGCAATTAATGAGAAAAGATATAATAAATCAAATGCTTAAGATAATTATCAATTAGAGTTAAAATTCCATACCAATTACAAAACATACAAAGGATTCTCAAAGCGTCAACACTTTAATTTTATATTTTAAGTTTTAAATAAAAAAAATCACAAAAATATTTCTTTCATTTTAAACTTTTTTTTGAAAAACTGCTTGCCTTTTTGAACATTTATTTTTAACAATCTCTCAACTTATCAATTTTCACCTCCTTGTAGATACGACAACTTTTCTATACTACATACATCCCCCGTTTTAAGAAGAAATATTTTGGGGCGAGACACACGTGGAGGTGATGGTGGAAATGGAAGTGGTGGATGTGATTGTGTGGCGCTAGATGTTTCTAAGAAGTGTTTAATTCTTAGAAATCCGTCTTCAATGTTATCCTTGGACATTCAAATTGGTAAAGACTTGAAAAATAAGAAAAACAACACAAAAAAAAGAGTAAAATTGAAATAAAATGAAAAACTAATAACAATTTAATTAAAATTTCAATCCCTGGTGACACAGCAACAAAATTTTGACAGAATCCTGAAGGACTTGTCAAATGATAAAACCGTGCTAGGTTTTTATTGCAATTGTTATTGAGTAAAATGGCAAGCATGGATCATTCCTGTAGAGATTGAATTCAATTACTTTGTTATCAAAATGCTAAATTCAACTATTAAAAACAATAATAATAAAATAGGTTAAAGGTTTCTTTTCCACCAGTAGACAATATTTATGGAGTTAATCTTAGAATTATTCATGAATTTTCTATGAAACTAACAACTGTAGATAGCAAGATACTCTACTACCCCGATGCTTCCTTACAGTTTAGATTTAACAAGACAAACGCTACTTTAAACCCTTATCCAATTAAACAACCTAAGAAAAAACTCACTAAGTTCAATCTAATGGAAGCTTTACGTTAAGAAAGATTGGTTGATCTAGGCAATAAGCACGCAAAAGCTAGGTTCATTAAACCAATGTTATGTTTCACATCATAATCATACAAAAGCCTCACCGCAACTGTGTCATAATTTACTACCTTTGGTTAAAAATTTAAGATAATTACGAATCAAGATTTCTAACCTAGCTTTAAGCAATTTTCAGGTTTTACTGAGTTGTGCACCTAAATAACACCGTAAAAATCAGCTATGAACAATAAACATGGTGAAACATAAGCAGTTTTGGCAAGAAATTTGAAGAATAATCTATACAATCAACTACATAATCATGTCTAAGGTTTGGAATTTACCTTTAACCACTAATAACTTAGCTAAACATAATTGAAATTGACAACATAAACACAAGCTGGGCGCACAGGATGCATTGGCAGCAAGCTGGCTTGTGGCATGCTAGGCTCTATGCAGGTATGCAATGCGCGTACATAGGGAGCCTTTGGGCTACATTGGGCAAGCGGATGGGCTGCACAGGCATGCACTGGGCGCTCCAAACTAGGCTGTAGCACAGGGACAAAATTTTTCGCTGTTGTTGCCGTCTTTGCCCATTTGAACTCTGATTTGCAATCTATGACTTCTACTGTACTCAAAATTGAATGCTTGACATTTTTCACTCTAAAAATTTTCATTTTTCTCCTTTTTTTGGTCAATATTAAAATACCTAAAGGCACAAAATAAAAATAAAACATAAGTATTACTCAAAAACTTGAACAATAAATATAAGGAAAAATGATGGAAATATGATGAATTATGCACTTATCAGATATCATTCCCATAAAGATTGTGTTTAATTCTAGCAACTACCAAAATTAGATTAGACTCTAGAATCACTTGGATAATCAATTAAAAAGAAATAAACGAAACTAAGAAAATTAAAACAAAGTGAAAATAAAATAAACGAAAATGAAAACTAAAACTAAAACTAGAAACTAAAATAAAAATAAATGATAACAAAACATGCCTGAAGGAACTATTTCACCAACTTTCCATTGCGATTGGTAATTACCTAGACTAATGACAAATTAATTCCCCCAATTTATTGGCATACAACACTAATGCATCTCAATTTTTCCTCTCCCAAGTACTCAGTTGTAGAATACCTAAAGCAACCAAATCCAATATTCCTATTCAAAGTCAATTACTAAGGGTTCATTGAACACATTCTATAGTTAACCACAAAAAAAATTGTAAGTTTTCCAACTCTACAATTTTCTAGGTTGTATTTCCTAACCCACATCTAAAATCCTCTTTTTCCAAGGACTAATCCTAAATGCATAATCAACTAATTGGTGGTCAAGCAATTAGAGACATTAAGCTCAAAAAAACACGAATAAATAGAAAATAAAATCAACTTGCAATAATCCAAGAAAATAATCCAATCATAATTTCAACTTAGGTCCATAACCTCTAGACTAAGAAACTTTAGCCACTCATAATCACAAATAAAATTAAGCAACACGAATAATCAAGCATTTTTAGATTATACAAAGATTTAGAAAATTAAATAGGAAATAAATCACCAAATGGAGGTGTCATAAGCTCCAAAACTTCTTCCTCAAATCTTCTTTTTCCTCTTCTTTGAAGTTCCAAAATGCCCTCTTGAATGGTGTTTTATTAGAAATAAAACCTAAATCTAAAACTAGAAAATAAAATCCTAAAACTAGAAAGAAAAACTACTTCAAATAATTATTCTTTTTTTCTCTTCATTGCATTCTTTGGAATCAACTCTCCGTCCCTAAAAATGGGGGCCTTAGTTTTTGTGTCTTCAGCTCCAAAATGGGTTTTTTTTTCTTTTTAAGAGCTTTAGGTTTTTTTTTCTTTTCTTTCTTCCCATGCTACGCAGAGGGAATTGTAGCCTAAAAACTGGTTCTAGTGCATTGCCATGTGCCAGCGCTTCATTGGGTGTAGGTGTAGTGCGGTATAGGTGGCAGAAAACATATGGAAGTTGAAACGGGAACATGGAAAAGACGTTGAGTTACATTGTATGGGATCAAGCTCGGGTACTACACGTGGCGCGCTAGTGGTGTGTGCCGGTGAGGTTCGGCCTACTACGGCTCTGTGCTTCAAGCGCCCCTATCGGCATTGAAAACACGCTTTCATCTTTTCGTTGGGCTATTGATTCGACGATCCTAAGAACAAGTTTAGCAAGTATTTAATTCGCACGACTAGCCTTTGCTGCACCATTGTGCTGATTTTGAATTTCTTCTCTCATTTTGATCCCAAATTGCTCCAATTATCATTTTAGCCCATATCACCTATAACAACAACAACAACAACAACAATAATAGTAATAATAATGGTAATGGTAATCAAATTCAATTAAAATAAAAGTAAATAAAATAAAAACAACTTTAGAAAATTAAAATAAAAATGTAAAATATATAAAAATAAACATAATTAAACAAAATTAAATAAAAATATCAAGAACATAGCAAAAATATATGTATTCAAAGACATAAAACTCTATTTTTATAGAGTTGTCGACACCCTTAAACTTAATATTTTGCTTGTCCTCAAGGAAAAGAAAAAAAAAAACCAAGAAATAATATAAAGTAAAATAAAGAAAAAGGGAGAAAAAAAGAAAAAAAAATAACATAAAAAAAGTCTCAAGGACTAAGCATACTTTAAATGCATAAAAGAAGTAAAGCAACTCTATTTTCATAGAGTTGTCACGCCCTTAAACTTAAAATTTTGCTTGTCCTCAAGCAAAAACAAGAAAAGAAACAAAACTAAAAGTGAAATAAACTAGAGGCAAATTGTGTTAAATTGGTGATCTCCAACAAATTCCTCGAAGGTTGACTAAAGAGCATAACTTAAAGAAAAATTCAAACATTGCCCAAGCATTGTAATTAATTCTAGAATGTATACGATTCCAATTAGATTCTCTAAGTGTGTGCATGTGTAGCCTTTTCACTCTTTGTTGTATGCAAATTTGGATAAGTTTATACAAATATGAAATTAACAACAGTGTCAAAAACACAAACAAGGCCCATAAGTTTTCTTTTCATGTCTCTCTCCACTAATATAGACTAACACCATACTAAGGACCCTTAGGACTTCAATAAGCTTGTAATGTTTGGCTTAGATAAAGGGTAGGATGAGGGGAAATTTATGGCTCAAAACATCCCAAGCACATAAATAGGACTCTCATGGATCTCAATTCTATACTTACAAGTAACACCCTCAAACTTTGTTTCAACTTCCTTTATAAACAACATTATTTTCTTTTGTTTTGGTTTTTTTTTTTTTTTTTGTCACTACACCCTTAAACTTATTTCTTTCTTTCGTTGCATGAATCAAGGGTATAGCACCAATTTTTTTATCTCTTTTCTTTTTTTTTTCTTTTTTTTTTTATAGACATAAACATATAACACAAATAAAATCTTAACTCCACCCTTTCTCCCATAACTTAGCATAGCTCAAATACTTCCTAGATTGCTCATCTGCATAGAATAAGGTAAAACAATGGAAATTATTTAATAGCTAGGCTAAAAATATGGCTAACAAAGAAAGGGAAATATTGGCTCACTGGGGCATACTAGGGTTGCAAAAAGGCTTAAGCGGTTCAAGGACAACCTACGTCATTTCCTTAATCAATTTAGATCTAGGATTTCGCCTTAAGAGCAAATCAAACAAATTCTAGCACTTAGGAGATCAATGAAAATAACATAATCACACAAACATTCTTAAAAATGCACAGAACTTGCAGATCAAGATATGATGCCCAATATGGAACAATTACAATCGAAATGAAACAAACTTAAGCACTAGGCACAAAACTAAACAATGTTCACACTTTTCTACAAGCAATGCACAATTCCTAACCATACTTCTCATCATTAGTCTAGGAGAATTCACCAAAGAAAGCCCAAAAATCTCTAATCATTCAAAACTTTTTAAACTTTTCAATTTTTTTTCAAAAAGCAAAGACAAAAATGAAAAAAGAAAAATTTAATTTTACGTCCAAACTCAATATGCAAAATATCTAACGTGTACGAAAGCATGAGAAAAGTAGCAAAATTTTAAGAAAACTCCTCTCGTTGACGCTTATTGGTGCTTATGCTAGGTTTGATATCCTTGAAGTCCATAAGATGACACCCGTAACTCCAACTCCTTTTTGGCTCCCTCGCTTGCACCTACAAAAGGAAAAAGAGAAAGGCAGAGTAAAAAGTTCCTAAAAATTAAAGTTTATTAAAACTCAAATAAAACAAAGAAAAAGTTTTAGAAAGCTTGGATTGCCTCCCAAGAATAGCTTGATTTGAAATTTCAGCTTGGCTTTTGGAGAAACGCTTATCAAAAAGTGGCTTTCACCTATAGTAGGTGTTGTAAAACACTAGAAGAGATGCCCTTAAGCTTGGCAAGTTGTGGAAATATGTCATACGTGGCACCAACAAGATTCAGCTTTGGAAGATGTGCTTGGTAGGTTTGAAGAAATAGTGCTAACTTTGGTGGAGGAAGTGTAGGCCCCATTGGATCCTTGGAAATGTAATCTTCAATTATCGGTGTGGACACAACCGGTTGGGCCTCAAAGACTTTTTCTTGTGATTCTTCTTCAATAACCAAGTCTTCCACCTCTTCCTCACTTGAAGAATCTTCAAGCTTTAAAGAATCATCGTAGAACGTCTTCAAGTACTCCTCACATTGGGTAGACTCCTCAAGGTGGCAATCTTTCTTATATCCGATTAGAATATCCATATTAAGAATGGATGCTACCAATTCTTCTGTTTGTTTTCCCATTGCCTCTACCTTTTAAGGTTTTAATGACTCCTCTACCATTGCATTCAATCTTATCAACTTCTTATCCGATCTCTCCATATATTGATGGGTCTCCACAATAAAATCCGCAAATATGGCTCAAAGTTTCGAAGATATAATCGTCGACCTTATCAACTTCACATCCAACCTCTCCATATATTGACAAGTATCCTCCACAAAATCCACGAATATGACTCAAAGTTTCAGAGATACATCCGTTTCTTAAGGTTGAGTTTCAAACCATGGCTCAAAATTGTTAGAATTGTTCCAACACCAATGATCACAATCTGCAATCTCTTCCAACATACAATAGGCATCATCCACGAATAGTTGGTAGAAAGAGGTGGAACCATTTCTGCTTTTGACCTACTTTCTTGTTACGGCACATAACCCATTAAGCAAATTTTGAAGTTGACACTCCCTTGAGAACTGATGGTGAGGAAATCGAATTAGCAACTCTTTATATCTCCACCAAGCGCTATGCATTGGTTCCATCTCATGTTGGGCAAAACTCAAGAGGACATGGTGATGAGATATCGCAAAGTACCTTGCCAAATGAACAAAATAACAAAAACAAAACTAAAAGCAAAGGAAATTAAAAACAAATAAAAGCAAAAAAAATATCCAAATTAATATTGGAGCTAACTAGTATTGATATTAACAAAAACTAATCAACAATCCCTGGCAACAGTGCCAAAAAATTGTTACGCATGCAAGCGTACATGGTGACAAGTAATAAAATGTACCAAAATACGGATATCGTTTCCACAAGGATGTGTTTAATTCTAGTCAATTACCGGAATTAAATTATACTCTAGAATTATTTGCATAATCGATTCAAAAGAAATAAAACAAAACTAATAAAACAAAAATAAAATGGAAATAAAATAAATAAAAATGAAAATAAAACTAGAAAATAAAATAAAAATAAACAATAACAAAACAGGTCTAGATGAACTATTTCACCAAGTGTCCATTGTTATTGGTAATTGCCTTGACTAATGACAAATTAATTCCCTCGATTTATTAGCATAGAGCATTAATGTATCTCAATTTTTCCTCTCCCAAGTACTCAATTAAAGAATATGAAAAGCAACCAATTCCAATATCCCTATTTAAAATCAATTACTAAGGGTTCACTAAGCACGTTTTATAATTAGCCACAAAGAAAATTATAAGTCTCCTAACTCTACAATTTTCTATGTAGTATTTTCTAAACCCACATTTAGAATCCTCCTTTTCCCATGTACTAATCTTCAATGCATAATCGACTAATTGGTGACCAAGCAATTAGAGGCATTAAACTCAAGAAAACACAAATAAATAGAAAATAAAACAAGCAATAATCCAAGAAAGTAATCCAATCATAATTTCAACTTAGGTCCATAGCCCTCTAGACTAAGAAACTTAGCCACTTATAATCACAAATAAAACTAAGCAACACAAATAATCAAGAATTTTTAAATTATACAAAGATTTAGAAAATAAAAATGGGAAAGAAATTGCCATAATGGATGTGTCACAAGCTCCAAAACTTCTTCCTTAAATCTTCTTCTTCCTCCTCTTTGAAGCTCTAAAATGCCCTCTTGAATGGTGTTTGATTAGAAATAAAACCTAAATCTAAAACTAGAAAATAAAATCCTAAAACTAAAAAAAAAAATTAATTTAAATATTTATTCCTTTTTTTCTCTTCAATGCACTCTTTGGAATCAGCTCTCCATCCCCAAAATGACGGCCTTGGTTTTTATGTCTTTAGCTCCAAAATGAGTATTTTTTCTTTCTAAGAGCTTTAGCTCTTTTTTCTCTTCTTTTCTTTCTTCCCACTCTAGCCAGAGGGAATTGTAGCCCAAAAATTGGTTATGGTGTGCTCGCCACATGTCAACGCTTCATTACGTGTAGGTGTAGTGTAGTCCAAGTGGCAAAAAACAAATGGAAGTTGAAACGGGAACATGGAAATGATCCTAAGTCGCATTGTATAGGATCGGACTCAGGCTGAGGTAGTGGGGGATAGGTGCGACATGTGGTGCGCACTAGCTGGCTTTGGCATGTTGATGGTCTACGCTTCAGGTAGCCCTATCAGCATTAAAAACACGCTCCCATCTCATCCGTTGTGCTGTTGATCCGATGATCCTTAGAACAAGTTTGGGGAGTATTTTAGTCGCACGACTGGCCATTGCTTCACAATTGTGCTTAATTTAAATGTCTACTCTTATTTTGACCCTAAATTACTCTAAATTATCATTTTAGCCTGTATCACCTATTCAACATACACGAATGAGGTAAAACAAACAAACAAACAAATAATAATAATAGTAATATTCAAATTCAATCAAAGTAAAATTAAATAAAATAAAAGTAAATTAACAAAAATTAAAATAAAAATGTAAGATATATAAAAACATAATTAGACAAAATTAAATAAAAATATCAAGAACATAGCAAAAATATATGTATTCAAAGACATAAATAACACTATTTTAATAGAGTTATCAAAGCGACTGACAAGGTGTTTGTTGCATTCAACTTAAAAAAGGAGCCCAAGAAAAAGCCTGATTTCATGGAACTCTTTCAATTTTTTTTTTATTTTTATTTTATTTTTTTTTTTTTTGCTTTCTTTATTTTTTTAGCTTCCTTGGCATCGCCTTCCAAAGGGTAAGACAATATTTTGCACAATCTTGATGAGTTTGGGCTGTTTTGTTATAACTTTTGGGATTGTTTGCTTCCGTATTTTGCTTTCTCTTAATGCACTTGACATTCTAGGTTTTATGCTTTCCATGTTTCCCTTAGATTCCTCATAATCAGTTTTAGCTTGCTTTTATATTCTGCCTTCTTTTGCTCGCATGATTGTTGGAACTTTCGTAACCAATTAGTGAACTTATGCTTCCATTATAGCATCGCTTGACTGATTCCTTGAGCTTTCCAGAATCACGTAGTTGAAATGCAACTTGAAGTTTTGCTTTCGATTGACTCAGAAGTCAATGTGTATGAGGTGTCATCTTAATAGCTTACATCAACTAGCGAGTTGATCGGTTGATCATTTTTGCTTTCATAGTTTCTGCTTACTCGTGAGTGGAGTCACAGTTTTTGTAACGGCTTTCCTTTACTGCCCTCTCTTCCCTCCAAGTATTACGCCTACTTTTTTTCTTATAAATTGGCTATGCCTTGAGAGGTTTGGAGCTATTTGAAGGGGGATATTTGGATGTACTGAGGTCTTAGGCAAAGTTTACTGCGTCGACGTAGAGTCCACATGAACCCAGAAGCCCACATCAACCTAGGCTGGCATCAATTTGTCAAGTCGGCGTCAACTAGTTACTTGCAACAAATCAGAGATCGGAAAGCTATGTGACATTAGAAGATTGGGTGCCCAATCTCTTTGGACCTCATCCAATATCGGGGCTTCCATATTGTATGGGGGTGTTCCTATGGCTTTGATTTGCACGCTTGTTGCCTTGCGGGGAACACTTCGCACAGGGGATATGGTAGGCTGGAGACCCCTCATATCTCAATATTGGCTAGATCTCGGGGTATGCTGTTTATTTGTGGGGGTCTCCACATGTCAGGGGGAGGACATGAGGGTAGGTACCTTGCAGTGGTTTAAGTAGAATGAATAATCCATGTACCTCAATAGTCTGCCTCGTTATGTTTAGCTTTTAGTCTCTCTCCTGTTTACAGGGAAAAAAAAGTATGTATACGTAATAGCCTTCTTGTTTGCGTACTGTCTATTTTGAGTCGATAAGCAAAGTTCGTAACGAGTGTTGCTCGACTGGTTGTATCTTTTAGGAAAGATACCCTTAAAACATGCCGATCTATTTGTAATGACATAATTATAAATAAATAAAGTAAATTTTCATTATATTCGTGTGTATGTATTTTAGAATAATTTATAAATATCATTAAAATTCCATAATAAATTATGTGACATTAAATATTATATATAAGTATTACATACAAGAGGTTAATATTTAAGAATAATAATTGAAATAGTCAATAACATATAATTAATTATTATAGCTAATTATTCAATCAAAGTATGAAATCTTTAATTGAGTGTTACTTATGTAGTTCATTCCTATTAAGAATAGAACGGTCTTATCCGAACCTTTAATGTAGTGAGTCATTAAATGAGTTCACTGTGCATAATGTGATTGTGTAAGACAGGGACATAATGTGATATGAACAGCAAAATAATTCCTATTAAAATATAGCAAGTTCTAATCACATCGGCGGATAGTCATATATAAGATGATTGTGATCCTTAGTTATTACCAAACTCCAATTTATGGAATTATATATTTTGATTTACTTGGTATGGATTCGAGATTCTAATCCTATACGTTGTATTTTAAAGACATAGTAAAATAAGTAGCCCGGAATGTTAATACTACAACATAGAATCCATTCCTTCTT
Source organism: Artocarpus hirsutus (assembly GCA_946598075.1). NCBI lineage: Eukaryota > Viridiplantae > Streptophyta > Magnoliopsida > Rosales > Moraceae > Artocarpus > Artocarpus hirsutus. The sequence goes on from CAMOHE010036493.1 coordinate 12,492, forward strand.
TAACGAGAAGTAAATAAAGAATTTTCTTAAGTATTGATTCGAGTATTTAATAATATGAACACTCAATTTCGTGATTAGGCTCATGAATTTAATATTCATTAACGAATCAAGGGCACTCAAGGATTAAAAAAGTAATCATAGAGGTTAATAGATAATTTGTGGATGTTGACTCCAATTGGTAAGGTAGCGTTTAATAGTTCTGAACAAATATCTCCGCAATATAACTCCCATATTGGAACCTCATCTAGGGGTACGAAAAGGAAATTCTCTTTGATGGAGTCGCTTGATAAGCATATTGAGACTATGCAATTTGGCATAGGTAGTGTAGCTGATGCAATAAGGGATGGCAATGTTGTAATTAGGGAAAGCAACGTTATTGTTGAAAAAGGAAATGACAATCTTGAAAGAGGAAGGCCCCACATTTATTCAGAGACAGAAGTTTATGCAGAGTTGGTGAGTATTCAAGCCCCTAACAATCCCCAACTTGATGCGTTCTTATTCCTAATCAAAGATACATAAAAAATACGGCCTTCTTTGCAGTCCCAAGTGAACGCCACCATGATCTACTATTGAAGATGATGTTCCCAAGCAATGGGCCTTGAGATTAGATGTTTTGGAGTTACTATATTCTATAGAATCAGCATTTTGAAATACATATCATGGATGAACTAACCTTCTCTTGCTTGAACTTTTTTGAGATAGACTAATCAATAGATTGATCAGTAATAAGCTGAATGGAAATGGTAAAAATAATTTTACAATGTTCTTTTGTAATTCTTCTCAAGGCTTTGGCCTTCCATGGGATGTAAGTAATTTTCGCACGTGTTAACTATGAAACTTATTAGTGCTTGTAAAAGCTATGACTCCATTGCTATATATTTCAACATAGATAATATGTTCCCATATCATTATATATTTTGAGTATCAAATTTGTTGTCTTTTTTTTTTTTTGAAATTTTTGTTGTCCTATATTTAAATATGTATTTCAATAAATTGTATTATTGTACCCCAAACTATACGACTTTTGCATAAATGCATCCTGAGCTTTTAATCTTGATAAAATATATCATGAATTTTGAAATCATTAGCAATTGAGGTCCAATAGTTAACGAACGTTAAAAGGCATGGACGATTTTGGTCACAAAATTCGTATGTGAGTTTTTTTAACGATAACCCTCATTATTTTAAGAAAAAAATTAAGCTCAACACGTGAAAAAGAATACCAAACAAAAATTACAAGGAGCTAGTGGACCTCAGTTGCCACTGATTTCAAAATTCAGTGTGTATTTTGCGAAGATTGAAAGTTTAAAATCTTTAATGCAAAAAGTAAATAGTTTGGTATAAGAGTGCAATTTACTCTATGTATTTTGGTATAAATGTATAAACTTTTGTGATGGTTAATTGATTCAAAAAGATTTAATTTTGGAGGGAATTAAGAGATAGTGTGTGTGAATGTTTCAAGTACAAAGTGTGTAATTCATAGGATCAATCTCACATTTATAAAGGACGAATCAGGCCTCCTAATTACTTGATTCTTAAGCTGATTTTGAGTTGACAAGAGAATGGGTATCTTCCTTATTTGTTTCCACTTGACTTTCCCATTTGCTTGTTTCCTTGTTTGTCTTGAGGATGTGATTCTTGCCTTTATTTACAAATTTGGTCAATTTGGTATTTATAGGATCCGAGGATGATCTTTTCTTGATTTATTGTGCCAGTCCCATTAGTCTCTAGTCGATTGTCAGCTCTAATCAACTCATTAACTCTAGTCAATCTGGCCAATCGACTTCCTCTCGTCAAGTTCCAAGTGATCAGTTGACATGTGTACAGTGAAAATTGCGATATTATTTTTGCCCCTACTCCTTAGTTGATGGAAATCGACTATAGAAGTTTCATGTCGGGTCGTTGGTTTCCTTGAGCTTTAAGGGTGTGTTTGGGTCTTCTTTTAGTGTCTTTTGATATTTTGGGAAGGTTCTAGAATGGTTAAGGGAACATGTCACCTGGAATGGTGCAACTCGAGTGAAGCTTCCACATGGTGTTTCCTTTCTAGTGCATTCAATGCTGATTGGACGTGGAAGACGATGTGTTGCAGGCATCCTAGTTTCTAGACACGCGTCCCCGTGTTATTGAAATGATGGGTCTAGCCAGATTGATCTGGACCATCAATGGGCGTTGATCTAACTGTCCAAATTAATTTGGGCATTAAATGCACATTTGAACTTGGTTTGGTTCATTTCTTCCTTTTCACTTGCCTTAAACATTTGTGGTGCTCCTCCCTCATTCTCCATTGCTATTGAATTTGTCGGATTTCCAAGTATTCCTTCTTGTCTTTTTCTTTGTTTGTTTTCATTTTTCACATTTTGCTTGCTTAGGACCCTTAGGTCATGTTGTTTTGCTTCCGACTTTCGTCTCCTTTAGAACTGATTTAGGTTTTAAACCTTGTTCTTGTCGATTTTCCTAGGGATCAAAAAGAGAAAAGAAAAGGGTGAAAGGAAGAAAGGAAAAGCAATTAGTTTTACTTGTTCTTGAGGTCATAGGGCTATTTGATGATATTGAGCCTTCTAATGTCTTAGACCTTCTTAAGTCACTGTCTACACCATCGGTAAGCAGTTCAAAACAGAGTCTCTCCCCTGAACAATCGATTGCTCGTTCCGAGAGAACAACTATAAAAGGCAATGACGAGGAAGAAAAGTACATCGGCCTAGGCTTCCTTGAGAAGAGCCCTCAATTTGAGTTGACGATTGAGGACATAGCAACATTGAAAGCCGAGTTTGGGAACCTAAAAAGGATCAATATTCGAGCACCTGAAGACAACAAGTTGGCGGATAGCCCACCAGAGGATGGCTATTTTATTGTCTACGTGTTGTTCTTGTAGTTAGGGATGTCAATCCCACAGTTGATACTGAATTCATGAAGAGTTTTGTTGCAAATCTCAGCTTTGGTTGAGGAGGCTGGGGTCGAGTTTAACTTCAAGGCTTTGTACTCCGTCGAAGATGTTAATTCGGTAGATCGAAAATGGAAGAACAAGTATTTTAGGGCGAAGGGAAATGTTAATGTTCCTGCTTTGTAGCCGGGCGGCTCCGATCACTTGGGGTAGACCGGTGAGTCGTTCGTTTGGAATTTCTCTTGGTGTTTTCTCTTGCTTACTTGATCGGCTCACTAAGCTTTTCTCTTGCTTGTAGAGCATGCTTGGAACAAGCCTCCGTGATTTACCCCAGACCTAAAGGATTTGATTGCTAAGTTGCAAAGAGGCAACAACCCCAGTAATCGAATTGCCTCTCAGACTCGATCTGTAGCTGTTGCACCTCAAACTATGTCTAAGTAAAAAATAATAGTTTGACTTGCTTACTTTAGTTGTGTGATGGAATCAACAAGCGGGTCGCATTTTGTTTGTTGCAGCCTTGAAGATGAAGTCCACCATGTCTCCCAAGGAGATGCTTGCTAAAGCCAAAAAGAGGAAATCGATTGCCAAAGCCAAGGCTAGAGAGTCAATTAAGAAGCCTCCTGTCGACTTAGAGGTTATTGAGGCTGAGTGTCCTTCTCCGATTTCGAGTCATCTTGCTCTTGTTGTGAGGGCGATTGAGAAGAGGAAGGTATATATATATATATACATATATTTTATATATTGTGTTGTATAATCATAATTCTGAACATCATAGTTATTATATATACATGTGTATGTATAATAATATCACAACATTAAAAATTCATCTCTATCTTTTCTAAAAGAAATTAAAGTTCATCTAAATAACTATATGATAAATTGTTTTTATTTTAGTTACATACATCAAAATAATTATATTTTGTTCCTCGCTTTGGTTTTTTTTTTTTTTTAATTTTGATCCCTAAAGGGATGAAAAGTGAAACAAAGTCATAGATTAGGCTAAAAGTGAAACAAAGTAATATATTGGGGGACCAAAGTAGGACATGTTAAGAATATTTCATTACAAATATTTATCTAACTGATAAAGAGACCAAAACTGAAATAAAATAAAAGGCCAGGGGCAATAATGAGACTTTTTAATGTTATATACCCTATGTTTTATGTTTATTTAAAAACTATATCTTTGGTTTTTTATCTCATCGAATATCCTGCCTTCAGATTTTTAATATACAAATCTATATCTTACTTTATTCAATAATTGATTTTGACATTTAAAGAACCAAATTATACTTAAGAAAGGGGAAAAAAAAACTATAACTCTCAAAAACAAGAAGAAAACGAAAATAAAGACACAAAAAACCTATTTTTGAGAGCATTTTAGATATTTTTTATGTCAAAATTCTTAGTTTAAAGTTTTTTAAGTTTTTTAAGTTTTTTTATTTTTCTATTTGAAGGTATTTTAGGTTACTTTTAGATCAAAATTAAAATTTTAGCACGGTAGCGACAGGAAATTGATGTCGCAACACTAGCACATGCATTCTCCCAATTTTGAGGTCCAAAAGAGCTCCAAACTTTCTAGTTTCAACCCCAAACATTAGAAGCCTATAAACACATCCTCTTAGAGAAAATAAAACACCTTTTTTATCACATTTCTCAACCAAAGGGGAGAAAAGAAGAAAGAAAGAGAGACACAAATTGTGGTTCTCGTTTGCATAGAAGACCTTTGAAGACCAAATATTGATTTTTTTTTTTTTTTTTTTTTTTTTGACATCTAATCCCACAGTTTATCAAACACAAGATAGAAATAAGTATAATTGTATACAATCCAACCCTAACTTTATAATCTGTCCACTTTGACATGCCAAAAAGGGTCATAATGAATAACATCTTCAATAATTAGACTTTTTTGAAGTTAGAGCATTGCACGTTTGCAACCAAGCATGTTGGTTATCTTAATGTATTTTTATTGCGTTTAGAATTAGACGTAATTTTCTCTTGCGCACCCCATCCTCCATCCCCGATCCACCCCCCACCCCCCATCCACCACCACCACCCCTGTGCGCCCGCGGGCCCCCCGCCCCCCCCCCCCCCTTCCCTCTCTTCTTCATTCTTATCTTCTTCTGCATATGTTTCGACACGTTTTTCTTTTTAACTCTCTTCTTTAACTCAACACGATCTACCTTGTTTAAAAGATATTTTATTTCACACAAAAGGTCCAAAACAACGACAAAATGTTTTCTTTCACAAAAGCTGAATGCAAAAGTAAATCCAATCCAAGTATAACATTGTAAAACCATTACATAAAAATCAACATATAACGGCTTTATTTGACAACCCAATTAGAACTAATAAGTTTCAACTTGTACAATGTAAAGTTTTCACATGCTATAATGAAAAGGAAAAGTTTGCTGCAATATAAAACTCTCACATACTATAGTGTTTAACTTGCAACTTCAAGTTCTAACTTGGTTTCTAAGCACTCTCAACATTGTACAAGCAGTGGATATTATCTTTTACCAAGACAGTCATTACATAGAAGTATCTGATTAGTAAATCTCATCAAATTTCAATTCCCCTGA
>CAMOHE010036495.1:0-11876 GCA_946598075.1 Artocarpus hirsutus
TATAGTGATTTCCACTTTGTGAATTTTGAGCTCCTAATTGCCCTATTGATTTCGGGCAAATCAATTACCAGCCAAAAAGATGCTAAATCTAAAGCAAATAAAGTAAGTTTCCTAAATGGCTTAAAAGCCTTACAATAATATAAAAGTAAACGCATGTTTTGTAAAAGAAAAGGAAACTAGACAATAATCAGGCAATTAGCTGATTCTTCTCGCCACTTATCGCCTCAAATTGGGAAAGTAACTGAAATGGAAAGTAGCTAGATTATTTGCAGCCATAGGATTATTCGGTCCCTTCTAGAACTTGAATCACGCATTTGTTGGTCTGGATGTCACATGCAATTCCCTCAATGGGCCTCCATGCGATAGCTTGAGCCCAAGATGCTTGAATCAGCCCAATAAGCATTTCTTTGAATTTCTTTGCACGAGCTCTCGTAACCAGACCAATGGGAACTTGAATTGGATCTAAATATATCTCTTCCCTTGTGCTCTTGCTTGTGCTACTGATGCCCTCATCACCAGGTCTTAATGTTCTTACTAATGACAGCCCTCAACAAAGTGGATAAAGTCCTATTAACTACTTCTGTCTGACCATCAGTTTGAGGATGACAAGTAGTAGAAAACAAAAGTTTCGTCCTAGTTTTTCCCATAATGTCTTCTAAAAGTAACTCAAGAACTTAGCATCCTAATCTGAAACGATTGTCCTAGGCATACCATGTAATTGCACAATCTCCCTAAAGAACAAATTTGCAACATGAGAAGCATCATCAGTCTTATGACAAGAGATAAAATAAGCCATCTTAGAAAAATGATCTACAACCACAAAGATTGAATCCCTTCCATGCCTACTCCTAGGTAAACCCAAGACAAAGTCCATTGAAACATCAATCCAAGGTGAACTAGGAATAGGTAAGGGCATGTAAAGACCATTCAGTTGAATCCTCGATTTAGCTTGCCTACAGGTGACACATCTACCACTAATTCTCTCAACATCCCGTTCATATGTGGACAATAAAAATGCTCCTGCAAAATAGCTAGAGTTTTGGTGATTCCAAAGTGTCCCATAAACCCTCCACCATGGGATTCCCGAACTTACAAGTCTCTCAATGAGCAATTAGGCACACATTTTATTTTCTCTAAAAAAGAAGCCCTCATGCCTATAGAACTTACCCTTTGTAGATTTTTCACAAGCTCTATAAATCTCCCCAAAGTCATGATCATCAACATAAAGTTCCTTAATGTGTTCAAAACTAAGAAACTTAGCATCAAGAGTAGAGATTAAGCCATACCTGTGGAAAGCGCGTCCGCAACCACATTTTCGTACCTTGTTTATACCGAATGACATATGGAAAAGTCTCAATGAATTCAACCCATCGAGCATGTCTCTTGTTTAGCTTGTGTTGACCTTTCAAATGCTTCAAGGATTCATGATCTGTAAGAATCACAAACTCCTTTGGCCACAAGTAGTGCTGCCATGTCTCCAAAGCTCGAACCAATGCGTACAACTCTTTGTCATAAGTAGGGTAGTTAAGTGCAGCCCCACTTAGCTTCTCTCTAAAGTATGCAAGTGGTCTTCCATCCTGCATAAGAACAGTGCCTATACCTACACCAAAAGCATCACATTCAATTTCAAACGTTTTAGAAAAATTGGGTAGAGCAAGTAAAGGAGCATGAGTAAGCTTATGTTTAATGAGCTGAAACACCTTCTCTTGTTCTTCACCCCATTTGAATGCAACGTTCTTCTTGATAACTTCAGTAAGCGGTGCAACGATGGTGCTAAAATCTTTCATGAACCTCTGATAAAAACTCGCAAGTCCATGAAAACTTCTAACATCACCTATACTAGAGGGGGTCGGCCAATCTTGGATGGCTTTGATCTCCGCTTCATCAACTTCAATACCTTTAGCACTCACAACAAAACCTAGGAAAACGAGCTTTTCTGTGTAGAAAGTGCACTTTTTGAGGTTAGCATATAACTTCTCCTTTCTAAGCACATCCAAAACCAAACACAAATGTGAGATATGTTCATGCAAACTCTTGTTGTAAATCAAAATATCATCAAAATACACAACAACGAATTTACCAATGAAAGCACTCAAAATGTGATTCATTAAATGCATGAAAGTGCTAGGTGCATTAGTTAATCCAAACAGCATAACTAACCATTCATACAACCCATATTTAGTTTTAAATGCTGTCTTCCGTTCATCTCCTTCTTTCATTCGTATTTGATTATACCTACTCTTAAGATCAATCTTAGAAAACACACAAGAACCATGCAGCTCATCTAACATATCATCCAAGTGAGGAATAAGGTGGCAATATTTTATCGTTATGTTGTTGGATGGCTCTGCAATCAATACACATTCTCCATGTCCCATCCTTCTCAGGCACTAGAATCACCGAAACTGCATAAGGGCTCATGCTTTCTCTCATGTACCCTTTCTTCATCAAATCTTCGACTTGCCTTTGAAGCTCCTTCGTCTCTTCTGGGTTGCTCCTATATCTGGTCGATTTAGAATTGCTGCACCGGGCACAAAATCGATTTGATGTTCAATCCCTCAAGTAGGTGGGAAACCATGTGGTAACTCCTCGGGAAACACATCCTCGAACTCCTGCAAAAGAGGAACAACAACACTAGGCAAAGAAGAGTTAAGTTGGTCAGTATTTAAAATGGTCTCTTTGTACATGAGTATAACCATTGGCTGTTTTAAAAGCAATGCTTGCTTAACCTCACTTGTTTTTGCATAGAAATTTCTTTGTTTTCTCTCTAATTTTACCTCTTTGTGTGAACTCTTCTCTCTGTTTTCTTCCTTATCGGATTCGGGCTTTCTCTCTTCTTTTCTCTCTTTGGCCTTGTGTTTCTCTCTCCTCTCACCCTCACTATGCACGGCCCCACTCTTCTTTTCCCTCTCTTTCTTTTGCTCTCTCAAATTATCTTGATCTCTCGGTTTCTTTTGTTGACTCAATTTTTGTAATCTCACTTGATCCTCATAGACTTTTTTTGGCGTCATCGGAACTAGGGTGATTGTCTATTGATTGAACAAGAATGAGTACTTGTTGGTGAAGCCGTCATATTGCACATGTCGATGAAATTGCCACGGTCTTCCTAACAAGAGATGTCCAGCTTGCATCGGTACCACATCGCACAATACTTCATCTTCATATTTACCAATCCAAAATGGTATGACCATCTGCTTTGTAATTCTCACTTCACCACTATCATTCAACCATTGCAGCTTGTATAGCTGTGGGTGGTTAATTGTTGTAAGCCCTAGCTTTTCCATCATGGACCTGCTTGCAACATTAGTGCAACTACCACCATCAAAAATAACACTACGTACCTTATGTTTAACATGGCAATGAGTATGAAAGATGTTCTCCCGCTGTACTTTTTCTTCCTCTTCTTTAGCATGCAAGCTAAAGGCTCGACGTGCAATTAGTCCTAACATCTCACCGTGTTGGGCCCCAAACTCATCGTCTCCGATGGGGGCATCCTCCAATGGTGGTATACCATCAAGATCAGCCTCATTTTCGGATTCGATTTTGCCATCTTCTCGGATAACCATAACTCGCTTGTTTGGACATTGGCTAGCTATGTGTCCTCTTCCTTGGCATTGGAAGCATTTAATCTCACTAGAACGATTCAAAGTAGGGGCTGATTTACCTTGAGAAACTGTGGTGGTGGTGGCTGGCGTGCTAGGGTTTGGCCTTAAAGGTGGACCGATTTTCTTCTTTCTTTGGGTAGCGGGTCCTCCAAGGAGCGATGTTCGGATGTGGTGGGGCTGGTCTTGGTCGTGCACCACCTCTCTTGAATTGCCTCTCAACCTTGATTGCCATATGCACCAAATCCTCCAACTCCACATAATGGTGTACCTCGATCCTCTTGGCAATCTCTCAGTTTAATCCATTCAAAAATCTAGCCATTGTCACCTCCCGATCCTCTTCCACATTGGCTCTAGTCATAGCCATCTCTATCTCTTTATAGTATTCATCTACGCTTCGGTTACCTTGATGGAGGCCTTGCAGCTTGAGGTATAGATCCCGGAAGTAGTGACTTGGCACAAATCATCGTCTCATCACTCTCTTCATCTCATCCCTGGTTTCAATAGGACGATCCCCATTTCGCCTCCTATTGATGCACAACTGATCCCACCACACAATAGCATAATCAGTAAACTCAATGGCAGCAAGTTTTACCTTCTTTAATTCAGAGTAGTTATGACAATCAAAGACTAACTCCATCTTCTTTTCCCACTCAAGGTATGCTTCGAGGTGACTTTTTCCTTGAAATGTCAGAATTTTCATCTTGATACTTCCCAAGTTGTTGTCTGCCTGGTTCCTAGCTTCTCTACCATGACCAAATCTCCTATGGCTACTCACTGACATCCTATCAAACTCCTCCTCTAAACTGTCCCCTTCAAGTTCATCCAAATCCTCCACTTCCCATTGGTACAATCTATTCCTCCTTGGGGCATTCGAAGCAATTGGTGGTTGCCCCCATTGTGTTCCCTCTTCTACCCTATCCAACCTCACATGGATTTGATCTAACTCCCTCCTCAACATCCATTTTATCTCCCCCATGAATGCTTGTATTTGCAAATTCGGTCCAACAGGTGTTTGAACCTCTTCATTTGTGTTATTCTCTTGATTTTGAGACATGATTGAATTCTATAAAAGAAAGTTAGAAAAATATAGAAAGGAACCTCACCACACTCCCTCACGTGTTTCACTCAAAATACAACGATTCACTCAAATTCACTCGTGTTTCACTCAATAAATTTGGCTTTTACCCTCTAATATGCTCACTCTCTCTACCTTTTTCCACTCATATTCTTCTTTTAGTTCTTTCAAAACTAATCAACAATAACAAGAAGGATTCAAGCAGCAATTCAAGGTAAGAGACAAATCAAAGGACTCAAATTTGGCCACGGATTTTGATGAATTTTCTCACTCAAACGTGGGGTTTTGGCAAAAGGGGGTCTAAGATGTAAGAAACAAGAATAGAACAAAAAAAATTTAAGAAGGGTTCCCAAACTTTTTTTTTTCGGATCCTCTTGATTTTTTTCCTTCTTTTCTTTTCTTTTCTTTTCTTTCCTTTCTTTTTTTTTCAATAATTCGGCAAGGAACCACTAGAACAAATCACGATTGTAAAGTGGGGTCACAAGATAGAATCCACAATGTCAAACTAGAATTGCAATATCAAGATTAGAAGAATCCCCCCAAAAAAAACCTAAAAACCTAAAGAATCAATGCAGAATCCTAAAGAAATTCAAGAATGAATTGTAACCCTAGAAACCAAAAGAGCAATTCAGGTTTGACTCTTTCAAGGCTAGAGAAATAATTAAAACCACTAATGATGATTTCAAGAAACCCTAAAGAACCAAATTCGAAATATATATATGTTTAATTTTTTTTTGCCAAATTGACACCCTAACCCTAATTCACGAATTTGGCCTAGAAACACGAAAAGGATTAGCAAACCTGACAATCCTAGGCCAGGATGAGGACATCAAGGTTGCAAGGAATTTTTATGATCTGGTTCAAGTTGGCCCGGTGATGAGGGCTCGAGCTTAAAGATTCAAAATTAGAGCTGAATAAGTTGGTCTGGAAAGTTCTACAACAAGAAGAGAGTGTGTTTACTACAAAGGGTGAACAAAGGCAGGTTTTACTCATCCAAGTGAGTTGAAAGGGAGGCAATCAGCATACATGCGCATTGAGTCCTTGCATGTTCATTCCGTACACGTACACATATAGTAGTGGTGTGTCTAGTAAAGAATCAAGTTGAGATTCAAGATTCATGCTTTGAATTCTTTGTTCAAGATTTGAATTCTCTATAATCTTAATTTAGTTTAAGTTTCAGTTTTAGAATTTGAAATTTAGAATATTTGTTTAGGCTTTATTATAGGCGTGATTAGGAGGAAGGAATCTTGATTTAAATAATTCCATCCTAGGGCTTTATTTAGGCGTTACTTTTATTAAGGGTAGATTAGGAATTTTACATTTAAAAATAAACCCTATGTGAATTGCAGCCATATAAAGCCATCTTTCAGATTATGGAATCTAGTTTTTGATGATCATTCATATTGAAAGTTATTCTTCTTGAGTTCTTGAAGAAACTTATCTGAACTTATCAAAGATTCCTTGTGGCATTCAATTGACTTATCAAACGGACTTTCCATACCCGTTTGTGGCATCTCCATCATACTAAGGTTCTTGCTTTGCGAAGCAACGGATCGCAGTTCCACTCAACTTGAGAGGTCTTAGGGTTTAAAATTCCAGATTTTGTATCGGCTTTCGTCACGTGGTTGGCATGGTTTGTATCAATTTCGTTACCACTTCTAAGAGTGATAGCCTTGCAATGCTCCTTAGGATTAGTTTCCATGTTGGTAGGAAACTTATCGACTTGTTAGTTGTTAAGGGTTTGAGTCAATTATCTAACTGCATCTCAATGTTCTTTACCAATGCTCCTAAGTTGTCAAGATTAGTGTCCAGATTGCTAATGGAATCTCCCATGCTATTTATACTTTGCACATGTTTGTTGAACCTCCCCCTTGATTCCACTATGAAAGCTCCCAACATCTCTTCCCGGAGGTGGTTGCAAGATGTTTTTAGTGTTACCATAGGAAAAGTTCTCGTGACTCCTTATGCCTAGATAGTAGTAATTAGGCAAAGGGTTGTTCCACAAGGTGAAATTCTAGTTGTTGATAAAGTGAGCTTCCTTTTGATTGCATTCAACCCTCCAGAATGAAGGACTAGATAGAGCATCGGATTCCATGCTTAATGATAATGAAGATGTTCCCTTTGTAGACAAGGCAAAGATTTGATTTGTCAATGCCACAATTTGTGATTGAATTGATATCATAGGATCCATATTATGAATTTTGGATACCTTCCTTGTCATTGACCATTCACTAGACCAATCAAAGTTGTTACAAGCAATCCCATCTAGAATCTCAAAAGCAATGTTAAAAGTTTTGTCCAATAAAGAACCTCCAGTGGTTACATCCACTACAGTCCTAGTTTTGACCATTCAACCTACTGTAAAAAAGTTGAATTTAATGCCAATACACAAAACCATGTTGAGGGTATTGCAGAAGAAGATCCTTAAGCCTTTTCCAACACACATAAAATGGCTCAGAATCTATTTGCTTGAAAGGCCCAATTTCACTCCTTAGTTGCATCATCTTCGATGGTGGAAAGAACTTGGAGAGGAACTTAAAGGCCATTTCCTCCCAAGTTATAATACTCCCTGTCTAAAGCTATTGCAATCAAGTCCTTGCCTTTTCTTGAAGAGATAAAAGAAATAAGTAGAGTCTTACAGCATCTTTGGGCACTCCATTCATTTTCACCGTCACAACACTCCAAGAAAACTACAAGATGAACATTGGCATTTCATTCAAAGAACCACCAAATTGATTTTGTTGAACCATGCCAATGAGAGTTGGCTTTAACTCAAAGTTGTTGGTATTGACTGGTGTCTTAGCCTAAGAATAGCTACCCAAGAGGGGGGTGAATTGGGTTTTAAAACTCTTTCTCAATTATTGGAATTTTCTAGATTAAATGCGCAAGTGAAAGCAACACACAAATGACAATGTAATACACTTGAACAAAATATAAATGTGTTAATGTAAAGAGGTAGAGATAAAGAAATGCAAACATGTTTTATAGTGGTTCAGCAATAAGCTTACATCCATTATCACTAAGCAAAGTCTTCAACTCAGCCTCTTCCATTATCACAATTGTCTTTTTGGCATGATTATTTCTTGTACAATCCGATGAGTTTTTCTACCTGAGGCTCACCACACCTCCTTACCGTCGTTAATTTTATACGAAGATTGACTAACCACAAAGCCATCATTCTTCATGGAGATTGGCAAACCAAACAAACCCACCAATTTTGTGGAGACTGGCAAACCAATAATTCCCTTACTTCTAAGGCTTGGTAACCTATTACTCAAAGAATGTGATTTACAATTTCTGTCTCACTCTCAAGATAAACTCTCCAAATGTAGTTGAATATAATATAAAGTTTATATAGAGGGTGTGAGCAACTCTCAAGAATGAATATAGACAATGTAGGCTCAAAGTGTTAAAACACTTAGCAATTTGTTCTCCTTGTTCTCTATGTTAAGCACAAGAATGAATGTATATATATAGCTTCCAAGTGCTCAGATATAGCTTAAAATATCAATTTTTGGTCAAAATAGCTATTGCAATTGGAGTTTTGATGGTTAGAAAACAAGCCATTATAGACAGTTCGGTAGGCCAAATAATATATTCTATAGGTTGAAGTTTTCAGAACAAGACTTCAAACAGTCATCTGATCGATAGGCCGTTGTGGTAGTTCCACAGGCCGAACTTCAACCATTGACAGGCCGAACATCAAGTTTGGCAAGCCGTCAAAAGCTCTAAAAAATAGGACTTGAAAACTCCTAGATCAATAAGCTGATGCAAGGCATTCGGCGGGCCAATCCTAGGCCATCAGTAGGTCGACCATAAATGGTTGGTTTGCTAATCTGTGTTGCCCAAAACCACCTTAAAATGTGTTTCAAAAACCTGCTTTTTATAGAAATTTGTTTAAGTAATTATATGCACTTTCGAAACATATTCCTCATAATAAAACAATTTAAATATTTGAAAACACATTTGCAAAGATTAAAACATTTGTGAATGCATGTATATGTGTGGATTGAGCTTGCATTGACTATATCATTTGAGAAATTTTTCTCACTTACTTATGACTCAAATCAAACGATAACTTGTAATCTTGAGTCTTCGTGAGTCTAATCCTTTGCTTGATTTTTCTTTAGATTTGATTCAACTCATTCTTCAAGTCATAATAATTAATTCATCCTTGCATTTAATTGCTTACAAGTCTTGAGCAATAATTCTTTCAACTATCTTGAGATGCAAGAAATAACACTATTAAAGTGCTCTACATATTCAAGATAAATTATTAGTGATTAAGCAATTAATTGTTTGTTGCCATCAAAACAAAAATAAATATTTCATTTGAAACCTTGAAGCCAACCATCTCCCCCTTTTTACTGATGACAAACAATTTATTGCTTATGATAGAAATAAACCTTTGAAATAGAATTATACTTAAAAGTAATCAATCTTTCCTCTCCACTTTTAGCATTAGCAAATAGGGTTGAAGGAGTAAATGAAAAAATGTACATAAATTGAGAGCATTTAGACAAAAATGAATACACCGAGAATATCAAAGCTTCTGAAATCTATAAAGCTTCAAAACACATGGAATAAGCATATATGTCAGAATTTTCACTAATTAATTTACGCAAAAACAAACTCCTCCTATCAAAATTAGTTAGACTCCTCCCTAACATCTTGAGAAAGGTTTGAACAAGAAGGCCTTAATCTTAATCCAAAAGATATGTAAAACAAAAATCTTCTTACATTGAAACCTTTTAGCGAAAGAAATATCAGAAGTTCTCATGCATGAAATATGTTAGTAAAGCTTCCTCTTGCTATGTGTATAGGTTTTTTTAGATTTTGAGATGTAATTGTAGACTCCCTTTAATATGTACAAAAGGGTTTAAAAAAATTAAAATCTCCTAAGTAAATGAACACTTCCTCTTTCACATAACTTGAGTCTCAAAAATCATAAATAAAAACAACAACAAATAAATATCAATTACCACTAACCTTTACACTACATTCATCATTCAAAACAATTTCTCCAATCACAATCACATATCTCAAATCATCAATATTCAATTATCAATCACCACCAACCTTAACTCCTCAATCAAAAATATCACAAAATTCTCCCCCTTTTTGTCATCATGCAAAAGGTAAAATAATAAGCATTAAAATTTTGTAGCATTGATAGAAACACATAATTCTTTGCAAAACACTAAAAACATCACATAATCTATGAAAACATATATAAGAACATAAAATATTCAAAGCTGGCTAGAAGATCCTCCACCAAAATTCATTTGGTGAAGGAGTTGAAGATTCTCTTGTCGTCCCACCTTGAACCTCTCTTAAGCTTGCCAAAGGAGGATGATTTCTTGATTCATTCTTTGTTGCTTTGTATGGACTTGACGAAGCATGATTTCTACTTCTTCTTCTTCTTCTTCCTCAGCTTGAGCTTGGATTTGATCCATTTCTGCTTCTTCATCTTGCACGCCTTACGGAACTGCTTGCCCACTGGCCGGCACCTATTAACCATGAATTTGCTCAAATCCTAATTTACTAATGGTGAGAGCACCAAAAGCAAGATGGGGTTTAAAGTGAGTAACGTCTTTCTCATCATTTAAAGATATACCAAAGTGTCAAAACACTATAGTGAGAAGCATTCCATAGGATAATCCCGCACTCTTTTTGCCCTCAACCACATGAATGAAACAGTGCATTAAAAGAAGAGGTAAATTGACTTTAGTTCCAATTAGGAGGCTATAAATGAGACGGAGGTCTAGGAGGTGTACTTCATCTTTATCTCCAGCCCTAGGTAGGATATTTGTGGTAATTAGCCTATGGATTACATGACTTCTAAGGGAGGGAGAGAGGCCGAATTCATTTTTCTAGGTAATGTTCCATTGGCATTTTCAAATATGATTTTGGCCATATCCTCTTGTCCATACATCCATATTCTAACTTTATAAATACCATCGCCTCTAAGGGAATTTCTAATATTTCTCCTAATTTCTCCTAGATCAATTCAATAAAGATTCCCTTAAGAAGAAACACACTAATTTCTAAAGGTGGGGTAATTCAATCCAAATTTGCATAGCATGCTTTGAGAAGCCTAAGGTAGGTATCCTCTCTCATAATCATGATATTCTTCCACCTAAGCCTACCAAACAACTCTTCAATCCTTAAATTTGCAAAATCACTGAACAACACCAGTTTTGCATCAATAATCTTTCTTCTCAAAAAGAATTTAACAAACTTTTCGCTAGAAAATTTGACGAAGATTACCGCTTTGTTTGGTATCCTGTTTGCGGCGAATTTGGTGCGTTTGTAAGGATGGGAACTTGAGGCCATGCCATTTGGTGATGAAGAACTCATGAAATTTGAATGAAAATGATGGATAAAAATAAAGAAACTTGCGGTTTGGAAAGAAGGGAGGAAAGTGATGAAAACTTAAATATTTGAAGAAAAGTGAGAGAAATCAAGAGAAACTCACAAATTTTGAAGGAAAATCACAAGAAATTACAAGATTGAATCTTGAGCAATGATTTTCATGGGGTTTAAGGTGAGATACGATGGAGAGAAGTGAAAAATTTGAGAGAGAATAGGGTTTTCCTGAGTTTGGGGGTACTTATACCCCGACAGATCGACAAACCGATCTCCCAAATCAGCAGACCAAACTTACCCAGTTTAGTAGGCTGATAATTCTTATCAGCAAGCTGAACTTCCAGGTGATGCGTCCCACATCGGTTAGAGAGGGTGGTCTTGGGTGTTATATATATGGGTTCACAAACCTCCCCTCACGAGCTAGCTTTTGGGGTGGAGTTAGGTGGGTTTGTATCATGTGGTATCAGAGCCGAACCTCTGCTGGTCGGGTGGGAGCATGTACAAAGGTTCCCTGCCGCCCGTGCGGGTTAACAACGGAGTTGGCATGAGGACGTGCAGTCTAAAGGGGTCGGGAATGATGCGTCCCACATCGGTTAGAGAGGGTGGTCTTGGGTGTTATATATATGGGTTCACAAACCTCCCCTCACGAGCTAGCTTTTGGGGTGGAGTTAGGTGGGTTCGTATCACTTGGTATCAGAGCAAGGTTCTAATCAGGTTTTGCTTATCCATTCCTTAGTTTTCGTTTGTTTCAATTATTCGTGAGTCTTGATTCCTATTATCAAAGTTGGGTTTTAAAAAAAAAAAGGAGAAAAGAAAAAGAAAAAAAA
>CAMOHE010036504.1:0-58755 GCA_946598075.1 Artocarpus hirsutus
CAGTATACCATTCGGTTACACCTATGTATCCAAATGGTTGAGCGCTCCAGCTTTTCAATTACAGGATAACGCATATAAGAGGATATCTCTACTCCTAAAGAGGAGCTATGGATTCCATATCTATGAATAACAGGTCTACGTCATTAATAGTCATGCCTCCAATGTACCGGCATGCATACCACTATTAAGATGTGGATGTCACCCTTTGGCACATCAAAAGACACAAGTCAAGACAACGGGCCCACTAGTCATCTCAGGATTAAGATGCAACACAAATGATTGTCTAAAGTGAATCGATTTGCCAAGACAGAAATATTAATCCAAATCAATTCACTTTATGTCCCGATCCAACACATCGTCACCTATGACAACGTGCCAATGTTTCTATTCACGGAGTCCACCTCCGATGGTCAAGACAAACCATCTCCCAATAGGGATATAGACAACATAACAATCTTTACATGAATAAAGCGCCCAACTTTATTCCCTTGATTGCGGATCTTATGATTTAGACCGTCACCTTAAGAATCGTGTCTTCCGCATAATCTGTCCATCATATGCCCAATTCTTAAAGGTTTAGACCGACAGTCTCAGACTATTGTTTGCTTATCATACATTCAACAAATATGAACGTAAAGAGAACAATATTTGGTATATAAATAATAAATTCTTTATTGATAAAAATGTCTCCAAAAACTCATTACATTTTTACTCCATTAGGGCATACATGTCTAACAATGCAAAACAGGGCTTTAAAAATCAACAGGATCGACAGGCTGATACTTGGCAATCAATAAGTCGATAAAGTTCTTTGACAGTCCGACCAATAATGGTCGGCAGGCCGAACGATTAAAAGAAAATATTAGAAATTAATTTTTAAACAAGTTTCAAAACTTCAAAGTGCGAAAACAATAAACAAACTCAGAGATAAACATAAAAATAAATATAGTTCCAAAATTTTAAAACTTCTTTCTTTCTTGGTGTCTTCCATTTGCAATTCATTGCCCTTGGTTCACACGCCCGTCTTGGTCCTCCACCTAGTCCATAACTCTCTTACCCTTATCTGCAACATGATGTAAACTTGAATAAGCAAACGCTTAGTAAGTACATTTGTAAATCTCACAACTTAAAACATTTTATGAACATCATTATCATCATTATCATTACCATAATAGTGCACCAGGCACATTTTCATAAGAACATATCTTTCATTACATTGTCCATATTAAAACTTTATTCATTTTATCTTAAGGGCCCAAGTGTTGCACCATAACATCATCATCATAGGGGCGCCGTCATGAAAGAAAAGGGGTAGCTAATCCCAAACCAAACATGACATCATATCATTTCACATCATAACTTAACATAACAGTGGGTGTGCAACACTTATTTAGGTGATACATATTACATACTTATACTTTTATGCTTTGAAAAACATTATCATCAAAACATGCATAAACTTTTATGCCTTAAAAACTTCATAATAATACTTCATGTAAAATCATCATGAGTAATCATCATAAAACCATCATGAACATAGATTTTAAACTTTTCATGAACTCATACTTTTTATAAATTCATCATGTTGCAGGTGAGAATATACTTACTTCAATAAGCTTACTTAACCTTAACTTGTAGGTGACGACGCCGCAGTCTCGATGTGCTCACTTCTTATTGTATTCATGTCATACATTCATAAAATGGCAATTAATATTTATTTTCAATGCATTAATCACCACAACTTAACATCCATTTCATATAACATCACATACACATTTATTTCTTAAAACATACATTTACAACATATTCCATTAACTTTAAATCATTTAGATAAAACTAACAACACTATTACATTTCTGACCTACAAGAATTAAAAATTTAATAACTTAACATACACACATAATTAGAGCACCAAATTTTGTAAGAACAAAGTTAACATATATACTTATTACCATGATTTTTCATTAGTCATAAAAATTCCATTTAAAGTCTCAAACAAGTCATACAACTTATATACCAAAATCTGCCAGCAACAATAACACAGTGAGCACTCCTTAACTTAGGTCTATTTATCACATTTTCATGCCATAGAAAAATCTACAAAAATTATCACAAATAGTAGACACCTAGAATTATAACCTATCCAAAAATCATCTTTAAATAAATTCTATATAATCCAACACATGCATTAAAAGACAGAGGCAATAATAATTTTCATTGCGTCAGGCAGTGAGTTTCATACATTTTTCATATTCCAATAAATTAAATAAAATTACTATGACCTCAAATTCATATTACAAATCATTAACATATAATTACAGAACTACAAAATTTCACATCACCAAATAAAAATCATTAAGTCATTCAAACTCCATCTAATAACAATCCCTCAATTTCATGGATAAAATAGTCCCAAAAACCTAGTTACAATAAAAATTCTATAACACATAAAATATTAATAAAATCATCACCAAATTTTCCAGTCTAATACTTAACATATATATAAACATATTCCCCAAATTTTGTGGAAAATAACCTTAATTTTCATTATGAACAAAAACGACATTTTTATGCAACATAAACAATCAGCAACATTTTATTATGAGGTGCAGAGCATGATTATTTAATATCTTACCCTACATAACACCAAATGGCATGAAATTTGGAGCAACGTCACATAACATATTCATGAAAATCATATTAAAATTTCAAAGCAAACAAAAATTTGTAGGCAAAGATATAAGGGTCCGAACATAGAGACAATTCAACATTACTATTTAGCATAAATCAGCAGTGAGTGACAGAAAGAAGAAAATTCATAACTTTTCATAGAAAAATCCCATTGAGGTGAAATTTCGAGGATTAACACATAACACATACATGAATAACATATAAAAAATTTGGAGCAAAACGAAATTCCTACTAAGATATTGCAGTTGGATTGAGGAGAGAAATACAATTTCAGAGATACCAAAAAAATGAGTTTTTACCTCGAAACGATTTCTCTTCAATCTTCTTTTGAATTCACCCAAAAATTTCAATATTTACTCAATTAATAATAGAGAATTTTGAGAGGGAGAAGAAGAAGAAACACGTGATGAAGAGAGAGAAAAATGAGAGAGAGAATACGTGAGAGAGATAGTGTGTGATAAAAAAAATTCGTTTACGTGAAAAAAGAAACTCATACTCTCCATATTTTAATCAGAATTTTCTGATTAAAATCAAGGCAAAATTCATGGGAAAATGGAGAGGATTGAGGGAGAGTCAACAATTTGTCACAATTATCATATTTTGCTTTTGTAAAATGGGAAACCTTATCAATTACATTCAATCAATTCAAAGTCAAACATTAATTTCCTAAAATGAGGAAATTTATCCATAAATAAGCCAATCAATCAAAAATCATCATCAAATTATCTAATCATCTCAATCATCAATTTTGGGTGATTTATGTTGATTGCTCGTCAGCAGTCTTCGGCCTGTCGATCACTCAATTCGGCTGGCCAAAGGTTTGAGGTCCGGCCTACCGATTATATACCATCAGCTTGCCGTTCCTAAGGGGTCACTTTGGCCTGCCAAACTAAATAGTCCGGTCTGCCGATCTGGCCCAACATACCAAAATTCATCAAAACATTAAATTATCATAAAATTATGATTAAACATATAACATTAATAACATGAACACTTGAGCACATCAATTCCACGTGACCGTCACCTGTCATAACACTTAAATAAAATGGTTAGCACCATATATCATAACACATATCAAAAAATGATTACTAAACATCGTTACTAAAATGACATAATCCGTTACACGAGAATTGGCGGGTGTTACACGGATTAAAGCCAACAATCTATGATAATATATATATACATATCATATACCCATAAATATAATATAAATCTAAATAATATATGTCATGTATAGCATAACATCAAAAGAACAAAATTTTCTTATAAACTAAATCAACTAAAGTTTATCATATATTCAAGCATATATAACCGTAATTCCTTTTTTTTTTTTCTCTCTTTTTTCAGCAGCATGCTATATATTGCAATAAAAAATATAACAACAAAAAGGTTTTCATTGCTGTCGTATATATATAACCGAATACATATATTCCGAATTCAATTGTATATTTCTTAATGATTCAACATGAGGAGGCTTTGATGCCACTTTATAGGAGGAGAAAACTTTATAGATGAAAACCATCACCAAATCCAAAATCTCATGTTAATTCATCAAGAAATTTAGTGGAAGCATACCTAAATCTATGTGAACAGATGTAATTCTTGAATCTTTCGGTTCTTGATCTTTTGAGTTAATACGTTTTCTCTGAGAAGAAGTTCTATCTCTTTTCTAATGATGGGATGTTAGAAAAGAAGCATTGTACAACTTAGGAACTATAACCGTTTATAATATTTTAACTTTGTCTTATTTCTATTTTGGCTCATTATAAAAATAGAAATTAAACTTTTAAGTCTCTACATATAAATGAGCTTATATTTTATGAGATGCTTTGAAACCTAAAACTTTATACTTTATTAGGTCACTTAAATTAGACTCAATTTTATGATAGCCTATAATATACAATTATTACATATATATATATATATATATATGCCCACACGGATTAAATCCAACAATTTGGGCACAAGTCTGGTGTTCCCATACATGGCGACAATGTTGTTACACGAGAATTCCTACTTGCTCTCCTCTCTAGAACAATGTTTGCTGGAACAAAAACTAGAGCAATTTTACGTTACTTACTAAACCTCCAACATTTAGATGTGGTTGCAACATATGATTGAGGGCCTGCTGGCCTCGTAGCTCTGTACCACCAATTGGACGACGTTAACAGAACCATTAACGTGATGTTTGGCAGAGTTCGGAAAGCCATTGAGGTGGTAAACGTATATGATTTCTCTTTACAATAACTCTTCATCGTGAAGTTATGTTACATATCTACTTTATATATGTTTCCATTTGTAGACATGGGCGCAAGAATACATACCGGTTCTACGGCTTGGTAGATCCTTGACACCGGAGCCTGCATTCCCCGCAATTACTTGATGGGTGTTCACAAATGTACGAAATGTGGACCCAAGTGAAGGACTCGCAGGCTATAAGTTGAAGCTCTCAGAAGTTACGGTCGCCGATATAAGTACATTGTGTAGTGCTTCTTTTAAGTAGAGTAGTCAATGCCCCAGTGTAAATATTGTACCCCCTATATCATGAACATGTGAAGATTGTGTGGAAACCATGTGGCCATGACTCCCTACAACCAGAGTACATCCAACGTGGCAGTGCGGTAACTCGGAAGAAAATTTTGTTGCAAGGCCCAAGGGGTGTGTATGGTATCTCGTAGAAAGGGTTAGTGTTTAGAGCTTGAGGCGCCGCACCCATCAAACTCTTAAGCCACCGCCGCCTTCCATGTTCACCTCAGTTGCACTCTCCCTTCAGGCAGTCACTGCTGCAAAGTATTGGGTCGATGCGGAAACATTCTCAGAAGCTGATGGCTCAAGTTCATATGCTGAATACCGATGTCAATGGATGGAAAGATTACATCATAATCATGCGCTTTGTGCTAAGACGTTAAGATTAATTATGGGAAACGTTCACTGTTAAGATAGATTAGCCCGGTTGATGTCATTAGTTACTGTTGAATGCCTAGGTTAAGGTAGTATAAGAATATTCAAATTCACATACAACATCACAACAAAACTACTAGTCAAACATGAATTTCGTATGCTATGGTCTATCTTCCATATATCCACTGCTTCACATAGGTGTGAGTAATGGTGTATCCATATTCAGAAGCTAGTTTGATTATACTATTCACGTTAACCATTATGCTGTTCATTCTTTCAGAGTACTCCAAGAAAATTATACGTCAATAGGGGCAGCCTTCATGCAACGACAACATCCCTATGCCACCATGGCCATTACTACTGCCCACACCTAAAGGCCGACCCAGCATAATTCGCATGCGCACCGTGGATACTTCGTCAGTTACGCTATACCACCGAATATATAACAGGTAGCCGTAATATCGATTGTTAATTGCTCTCATAAGATGATTTACAGCCACATTATTCTTATTATGTTTAAACAAATTAACGTTTGTGTATAATCAGACCGTTTTCTTGTTTAGGTCAATGCAGAAACTGCCACAAACTTGTTACGGATGATCGTAGGGATGCAATATGTTTTGATCCATCACTTAACAAAGGCACGGAACAAGGATTCGTGAGTCAGCGGCCATTATACAACACCTCAGATATAGGATTGTAAGTAAGCTTGTAATTATGTTATTTCTGTGCCTCAATATAATATAAGTTCCATATGTGTTCATCATTTTATGCTATATGACTGAATGATGTTCTTTCCCCTCATGTGCAGCATGTACAGGGAAGTTAACAAGGTGATGGGGATGACAATGACTAACCAGGAGATAGCAATGAAATGAGTGTCTCGGATGTACCTTTCATAGAGCATTGACCATAGCGGCCAAAGAATTTTCCAAATGTAATCCCTGTAAGGCGTGCGTTATATTGAGATGCCAAAAAAATGGAAAGAAAATCGACAAAAATAACAATCATATTCAATAAAACAAGGTGATAAGGGCGAACTAATTTGTGAGTATTGCTTAATGTAATTGGTGTTGTTGATAGAGATACTTGTTGACACTAGTTGCCATAAAATTATATACAGGTTCAATGCATATATTTCATTCATGATTTCTCTATGTTGTATTTATCTATGATATGTCTGTAGTTGAAGTTGAGTCATATCATGGATTTTGTTTCTTTACTTTGCTTTCCTTCATTGTATATTAAGTCGACGAATTTCAACTAGACATTTGGTAAGTTCGGGATTGTCTATTTGTGTGGAATGCACGATACGCCACGGTTTTATACGTGAACAAAACCAAAGAGAGAATGGCCTGTTTCCCTTCGCATAAGGTTTAATGCTATCAGCCGAACGTTTCCGAGATTTGATAGAAAATTCAATTTCAATTAACCGTTCTATATGGGAATGAACATATTGACTGCAACTAACATCAATGATAACACACATGTTGGGCAAAATTACATTTTGCCGATGCAAAATCACATTAAGTGTTCCAATAACCAATTTTGTGTAGGAAGTTTATGAAAATAATTGGGTCCCAACCCTCTACCGTGCTTATAAAGCTGGTACGACTTTCCACTATGTTATCCATAATAAATTTATATAAACAAACCCTTCAGACCATAAGCTACTGTAACAATGCGTCTGAAACCTCACTGATGTGTTCGTTGAAGTTACACAAAAGATCATCGCATGGGGACTAATGTTGCCTATGAAAGAACCGGGTCCAACACTTTTAAGGTTAGTGATGTTTCATCCATAATGGATAAAATATTAAACTACGACTTTTGGCTCATCCACGTAAGAAAAACAGTACTTTGCCTGAGTAATCACAACAACCACGTAATAGGACTTGCCCCACAACAAATTGCTACAACAAGAACAAACAGTGACTTCGTCGTAGCCTTAATGGCATAACAATTGTTAAACATGTGCAAACCGTACGACATGGATAAACATTATTCAAAATATTGCTTGGTATGTTTATAACGCAATGATATCCCTGCCACTGATCATATCGTAATATGATTTGCGTATAAGGAAAAAAATCAACATAAGTATAAGAAGAAGATAAAATGATACATATATTACTTTGCCCTTGTCACAGACATTGAATACCACTTGGCGAACCTTAAGTGACTGGTACTACATTACAGTCCCATACTTAGACAAAACGTCACACCATATACAACTGTCTCTGGTTGGTGACAACAAAAAGGTAAACATTTGACATTGGTACAGCACATCGATCAGTTGCATCAGCGCAAATAAGTAGACAAACCAGGGCCATCGCGACATTACAATCCAGCTTCACAACTTGATTCACTCTGAGACTAGATTTCAGCATTTTCAAAAATGGTGATTGTGATCCTGTGACCAATGTTAAATCTGTTTCCTATGATTATCCACGGTTGTTTGCTTCTTAATCGACCAAGATGGAATCAACTCTTCTGGCCTCTGATTTGGATGCTTCAAACCTACTTCCAATTCGTTGCCTCCCCGCCCACTGGCATTCTTTAGCCCTTAGTGTTTATTTGCTCCCACAACTACTGCATGTCACTCTAAATTGTATGCAGACTGCACAATGCACAAAGCAAACTTCACACATTCATCGTCGTTGTTGAACTGCAACTAATACACAACAGTTAATCAAACACAACAAACCTGTCCGTGCATTGAGATCATAATAAATGGTGAACCGATAAGCATCCACATACCACAATAGGCTCGTTTGCATTGCGTGACCGCTTCTCCATAAAATTCAGTACAAACAACCCACAGTCCCATGTTTTGCTTATCGCGGGGTATAAGCTAGTACAACTAATATGAAGTTGGCAAAACTAAAACGAAATGGCTTACATTTCTTAATGTCATCCTCCAATGACTTATCTAGGATCAATATCTGCAATTCAAAACATTTAACATGCGGACAACAACCACAAATGTAAAGAATAACAGTCGTTCTTTTACATTAGCCATTATAATTACGTCAAAGACGTACGTGAACTAAATATTATGACTTATAATACGAGAGAAACCAGTGATTGACACGATGTACCGAAATTAGAATCTACAGCCAAATATCAATTGTGTAATCTAACTAATTGTTCCTTGATTTAACAATGCTATTCGTGTACAAATCAATATATAAATTCAGTTACCTTCTTACATATATTAAGTGGTCTTATACGGTTCTCCTTCAACTTACTTCTTCTTAGAAAGGCAACCCATGAACCGGTAGAATCCACCCTCAATGGCTACATATTACCACACACTTATCAGTAACATGACTTCATATGTCCTTAAATGTTAGTTTTAATATAGAAACATGAAAGGAAGTAAAACTCCTTGACCTAAATCAATATTGACTGT
Organism: Artocarpus hirsutus; assembly: GCA_946598075.1. Classification (NCBI taxonomy): domain Eukaryota; kingdom Viridiplantae; phylum Streptophyta; class Magnoliopsida; order Rosales; family Moraceae; genus Artocarpus; species Artocarpus hirsutus. The sequence continues at coordinate 9,008 of CAMOHE010036504.1, forward strand.
AAATATTCTATATACACCAACTAATAAACGACACCCACCGCAACTCCACTATGAAGGAACCACTTCAGTGGCATCTCATTGCTGACGGATCTTTCACTTATAGTCAAATACTCCACCCAAACATTAACAACCTATGCTTGCATATCTTATAAAATATTACATTCTTTATCACAAGCGTCCTAAAAGAGAATCGCTAAACTGACTTCTCCTTGCAATCACGAACGCGGGGCCAGTGAACAGATTTTTCAGCGAATTAGGTGGTTGCATTCCGTCACCACAATGCTCTCCCTGCATATGTATTTCAACCCATCCACATCATTGTACACATTCACATAACTTTATATGTACTAAATTGAAGATATATAACAAGGGTGCATTATGCGGGTCAATTCCCACAAAGTAAAGGACCATTAAAAAATAGGATATACGCACCGGGAATCAAGATTCTTGTCAAAGGTGTACTTAACTGGTGCAATATTCCATTGACTGCAGTGGCATATCCAAAAAAAATTTGTAAGAGCCCTCAACTGCATCTGCTGACAAGCCCGCAACTGTTGTATGCCCACTCTTTCCCCCTTTCCGTATTCCCATATGCCTTATGTATATGCCCCCACCATCATCAATGTCATGTGCATGTCTTCCCTCACCCATACCCTTAACTCGTGACAAATTTCATTCCTCCATGACTACCATGTAACCCCCCATAATCGATTGACTCGCTCCTCCGAACAAAACCATCCCTCTTCTCAGTTCCATAAGCAAACATTGGTTTCTCATGACAATCTGGGGTATACATGTGGACTACATTGATTGAATCTTCACCGTCCCTCATGTCTACCCATTTTTTCGCACATGACATGCACCAAATATTGCCCCTTATAGTACTAATGTGTACATCTATTGCCCCAGAACCATCTTTTCAGAATTCTATGTTTTCCTTCTTGAGCTCCTCTTGCTGCTTCAATACAAGATGTACTTCATCCTACAGTTGTTAGAAAACGAGTATGTAGCAAAATTTAAAAATTTTTTAAATAAGAGTATTTTTTAAAATATAAGTTAGACATGCAATATGCATAAATTAATGACAGATTTTACTAACTTTTATTCTCTATCTACGATTGTAATGTGGGTGGTCATACATCTTACAGCTTTTCTTCTAGTGACTCTCCTTCCAACTACTTGAGAAGATCCAGAACTAAAGTTCGTGATGTTAAACAGTAGCTTTCAAGGAGTTTCAGAGTTTCTCAAACTAGAGTACTCACTCTATGCTTCTCAACTGATCTAAGTAACTAAAAAAACTCATCCCCTATTTATAGTGGTCAAATCTGGGGTTAATCTCTATCAAATAAGGTCTTAAAATTCGAATCTGAATCAACTTCTGATGAAAAACACATCTAAAACGTATATACAGATTATCGTAGAATCGGTATGCCAAATTGGGAGATCGGCCTACCAAACTTACTCCATTGGTAGGCCAAACTAACACGTCAGCTTGCCGAACTTGTAATAATTTGACCCCTGAAAAAAACTTATTTTCCATCTGAGAACTTAGATAGAGCCTCAATTTTAATTCAAATAACCCAATAGAAAAGTTACTTGATTAAAAAAGTCATATATGGATAATCTCATTGAAAATAAAATATTATCCAAATAATTCAACATGTTTATCTTGAATTAATATAAATTAATTCAACCGATAAACTAACATGAATTATCCAATCTCATCAAATTTTAGCCAATTTAATAATTTAACATAAATCACCAATATGTAGAAAAAACATGCCATATCGTTTCAAGATTTATTATGAGCTAATAAAGGGGACTCGATTGACATATACAATTCAAGCTCCTATAATTATAAAATATAATATCCAGATACAAATTTTATAATTATCAACTCTAACGCTACTCCACTAAAAGCATAGAGCTACACTCTCAAACTATATAAAATTACGAAGCTTCAAGTAAGCTAATCGTCGATGACATCATAATGTGTCACTTCCCTATAAGATATTCATAACTAGCCTAAGGATAAATTTCATTTTACCTTTCCAATTATTTTTATCTTACGTTCTATTATCACATCATTGGAATACTTATTATCTATAGATAGTATACCATTTGGTTACACATATATATCTAAATGGTTAAGCGCTCTATTATTCCAATTACAAGATAACACATAAAAGAGAATATCATCAACTCTATAAAAAGAGCTATGGATTTCATATCTATGAATAACAAGTCTATACAATAAAGAGTCATGTCTCCAACGTACTGATATGCATACCATCATTAAGTCAGAATTTCACCCTTTGGTACATCAAAAGACAAAAGTCAAGAATAGGGCCCATTAGTCATTTCAAGATTAAGAAACAACACATATGATTGTTTAAAGTAAATTAATTTGCACAAACAAAATTATTAATCTAAATCAATTCAACTTTATGTCCTGATCCAATACATCATTACTTATGAAAATGCATTATTATTTCTACTCATGGAGTCCCACTCCAATGACCAAGACAAGCCATCTACCGTTAGGGATGTAGACAACATAACAATCTTAGCATGAATAAAGTGCCTAACTTTATGCCCTCGATTGTGGATATTATGATTTAGATTATCACCTTTAAGACTCATGTCTTTCACAAAATCTGTCTATCTTATGCACGATTTTTAAAGGCTTAGACCGATAGTCTCAGACTTTTGTTTGTTTATCATACATTCAACAAAAATGAGCGTAAAGAGGACAACATTTAGTATATGAATAATAAATAAAATATTTATTGATAAAATGTCTCCAAAAACATATTACAGCATTTTACTCCTTAGGGCATCATGTCTAACAATCTCCCATTTACACTAAGTGAATAAATATGACATTCTTGCATCCTCATATCCTCCACATGCCTCTCGAAAACTTTAGTAGTTAGTGTCTTCATGAATGCATCAGTTAAATTGTCCTTAGACGTAATTTTGTATACTGCAACATACTTGCCCTTCACGAAGTCCTTTATCACATGATACTTCCAATGAATATGCTTACTCTTCTTGTGAAATCTTGGTTCCTTAGCATTAGTTATCGCTGTAGAGTTATCACAATACAGCGATGCCGCTTTATCCATACCAAGAACTACCTCAAGATCCTTAAGAAACTTGCGAAGCCACATTGCTTCTTTCAAAGCATCACTAGCTGCCACATACTCAACCTCCATCATTGAATTCAAAATAAAATCATGCTTGACACTTCTCTAAACAATGGCACTACCACCCAGAGTAAAGACGGAAACAGAAGTCAATCTTCTTACATTCAGACAAGATTGAGAATCTAAATCAGTGTATCCTAGAGGTATGAGATCCTCACTCGACTACACAAACATATATCCACGAGTCCTTCTTAGGTACTTGAAAATTTGTTTGACTGTAACCTAATGATTTGGCCCTAGATCCGACAAAAATGACTTACTATCCTGACCACATCATAAATGTTTGGTCATATGCAAAGCATAACATACATGAGCCTACCCACTGTCGAAGCATAAGGCACCTTCTTCATGTATTCTCTTTCTTCATTAAACTTTGGTGAGTCTTTCTTAAAAAGAGTAATTCCAAACCTAAATGGTTGTCCACCTTTCTTAGAATTTTGCATTGTATACTTCTCAAGAATTTTATTTATGTATGCAGCTTGGGATACAGCTATTTTGTTTTTCTTATCTCGAAAAATCTAGATACTGAGAAAATAATTAGCTTCACTAGAGTTTTTCATGTCAAACCGCTTAGTCAACCATAATTTGACCGATGATAATGCCCCAACGTCATTGCCAATTAGCAGAATGTCATCTACAGAAAGTAGTAAAAAACCACTTTCACATCCTTAATATATTTGTAAACACATGGTTTGTTCAAACCCATAAGTCTTGATCACTTGATCAAATCTTATGTTTAAAGAACGGGAAGCCTATTTAAATCCATAAATTAACTTCAGCAGCTTACAGACCTTACCCTCTTGACCCTTAGCCTTGAACCCATTTGGCTGCACCAAATATATGGATTCATCAAGATAGCCATTCAGAAAAAGCCATCTTGACATTCATATGCTAAATCTCGTAGCTGAGAGCGACAACTATGGATAAGAGAATGCGGATAGACTTAAGCATGGCTACAGGCGAAAAGGTTTCCTCTTTGTCGATTCCTTCCTTTTGTGTGTATCCTTTAGCTACCAGTCTAGCCTTCTAGGTTTTGACTTTCCCATCTGCTCATCTCTTTCTCTTATAGATCCACTTACACCATATAGGTCTCCTTTAGGAAGATTCATAAGTTTCCAGACTTAATTATTCTCCATAGACTTCATCTTAGAATTCATGGCTTTTGTCCAGAGCTTTGAATTAACATTCTCCATAGCCTCTACTTAAGTGTAAAGATCCCTATCATGTTCAAAACCAAATAGGCTTCACCATTAAACATATACCTCTCGGATTGACACCCGATCCTCCCACTACACCAAAGCCCATTAGGTTGTTGTTCGGTCGTTTTTTTACATTGATTAGATTGGTTTCAATCGAAACCCTAGAGTGATCGAATCACTTGCCAACTCCTCGAGTACCACTTTACTTGGAGGCTTAAAATCGTTCATGTAACTTTCCTCAAGGAATGTTGTATTCGTTGAAACCACGACTTTATTTTCTTTTAGGTTATATAAATAACCCTCTTTAGTCCCTTTTAGATATCCTACAAACATACAAACTTCTAAACATGCATCCAACTTGTTCGCTTCCTTATACAGGACATAAGCTAGATATCCCCATATACGAATATGGTTTAAGGATATTTTCCTATCCGTCCATAACTCGTGAGGAGTTTTAAAAGCCAATTTTGAAGGAATATTATTGAAAAGATAATATACAGTTTATACTGCATATCCCCAAATGGATAAAGGTAATGTTGAATAACTCATCCTAGACCTAACCATATCTAACAAAGTCTTATTTCTTCTCTCAGCTATGCCATTCTGCTACGAAGTGCCCGACACAGTCAAATAGGATAAAATCCTATTATCTAATAAATGTCCTAAGAACTCATCGAAGAGGTATTTACCACCTCGATTGGATCGAAATTCCTTTATGGGTTTACCTAATTACTTTTTGCTTCAATTCAAAACCCTGAAGTTATCAAAAGTTTCGCTTTTATGATGCATTAGGTAGACATACCCATATTTGAGTAATCATTAATAAAAGTGACGAAGTACTCGTGCCCAGATGTTCATGAGACCACAAACGTTACTACGCACAAGTTTTAGAACCCCCCCTTTGGCCCTATTGCCCTTAAACCAAATGATCTTTTGGTCATTTTACCCCCAAACAAGATTTACATTGTGGTATATATTTCACCTCTAAGTGACTTAAAGGTTCATCCCTTACCAACCTTTGAATCCTATTTAGGCTAATATGACCTCATTGCAAATGCCAAAGATAACTTTTAAGACTTTTAGAGTTATTATCATTAACCTCAGTATTAAGTAGTATGTCCATCTTAAGTCTGATAAAATATAGATTGTTTTGCATCTATCCATCATAGATAAAAGATTTGCTTTTACGAATCACCACTTTCTTATTAAAAAAAACTAAATAAGAATCTTTAAATAAACAAGCTATAGATATCAAATTCCTTTTTAAGTCTAGGAATATAAAAACAATCTTTTAAAACTAAAATCCTATAATTATCAATGTAAAGATGGAGGTCTCCCATTGCTTTCACCAACACTAAGCATCCATCACTCATTCGAAGCATGAAGTCCTCATACAGTAGACTTCTCGTTTCTTTGAACCCTTGTAGAGAAACATAAACATGATTAGTTGCTCTAGAATCATGACCCAAGTGGCACTTGATTCCTCAACTAAACAAGTTTTAATAACTAGAAGATCACACTTACCTCATTAGGAAAGGAAGTCCTTGCAACTATTTTCAATGTGCCCAACCTTCTCATAGTCAAAACACTTCAGCTTTTTTGGGTTCTTCTTTTTCTTCTCCTTATTCTTGTCATTTGTATGAATAGAAAACTTCCCGTTCTTAGTCATCTACTTCCTTCCATTCCCTGGGCTAGGATTGAAACCAGATACAACTGCCAAGTTGGCCTTACCACCTATAGGAGTTTCCCTGATCAGATTTTGGAACTCCTGTAACTGCTTCATCAACTCAATCAAGGTCACATCTGTCTATTACTCAAATTATATGAAGATCTAAAGGGGATGAACTCCTTAGATAGAGTCTCAAAACCTATAGTCATCTATGACTTGGCGTCGATATCAACTCCATGGGTTTGTGCCTCGACGAGGTGACCCATGACCAACATCATATGCTCCTTCACAGGAGTCCTCGGTCTTCGTTTGCAGTTCAAAAGTTTCCAAAGAGCCCCTTACCCTTTTTTGGGCTTGGCCTCCAAACATGTTTTCAACATTATCCAAGATCTACTTCGTAGTCTCATAATTTTCATGTTGAGCCTGTAGCATGTTTTTCATGCTAGCCATAACATAACAATAGGCCTTATAGTTAGCATTTTTTCAACAATCATACATTTAGATTTGCTCATTAGTGGATTCCTTAGTAGGTTTAGGAGGACACGATGTTGTCAACATAAATTTTAGTTTCTCAAAGGATAGGACAATGTTAGGTTCCTTTTCCAATCATTATAATTCTCACCAATTAATTGGTTCTTATCGAGTATCGAAGACAAATCATTTTTAGACATTTTTAATCTATAATAAAGATTTATATACCAAATATAAGCAAACATTCCATATCAATTTAGTAAGATTACACAAACAATTAAATATATAATTGATTTATGTGTCAAAACCTTAAAAAAAATCATAACCTTACAATAATAATTCCCAACTGAAAATTTAATAAGCCGCCCGGGGGAGACTTGTGAGATTCAATTAGGAATATGAATCCCTTATGATTAATATATACCATCTAAGGCCCGTCTGATCTAACATATATTAATAGTCATTTTTTTCTATTAATTTCATTAATAGAGCTCCTAGGGGAGGTTAATAATAAAATTAATCTTAACTATATAATCATCGTTTCAACTAGTTTATCCATAATTTATAATTGCCACCTAGGGGCCTACAACGATAAATCATGCTAAAATAAATTATCCCTTCAGAGATCCAATATGGTACATGATGAAATCCCTTCCTATAGGTCAAAACCACCATGTGCTATTTGTGGACCAACGATATGTTAACATGCATGACCAATTTTTATTAGCGACATTCCCTATTCTACATAGCATGTTATCAACATATATGGCAAATCATATTATAATGTAGACAAGCAAAGGAACATGCAAAACCACAATCAAAATAATATAAATAAACAACTTTAATATCATGGTTCCATCTTAGAGAAAGAAAATAGAGATTACAAAAGATCAATCGAAACATATTATCGATTCTTCATTATGCATCTTTTAGTTGTATCCTTGTTCATGTGGCATCCATATTCAATTTTTCAATCCCTCATAGGTCAAATGTTTTATTTTTTTGATCATCACAAAATTTTATGTTTATCAAAATTGTCTCAAAAATAAAATCAAAACTACACCAAAAATGCAGCTTTTTTGGAAAAATTATGCTCTCTACTGGCCTGGTGATCTTGATCATCAGCTCGCCAATCACAACCATCGGCCTGCCGAACCTATAGGTTCAACTCGCCGTCAAAGCTAATAGAATTCTGCCCTACGAATGCCCCGCCAAACTAAAAGTTTGGCCTATTGATTGCGACCATCAACTCAAGTTCAGCCTACCAACCGAGCTAAATTCACGCTTTCTAGAAAATAGTTTTTAAGCAGTTTTTCAATTTTATTTTAATAATGCAAAAACATAAAAGTTTTAGAAAATCAGGAAAAACATTGAAACTCTATCATCTTCATCTTCTAGATCCATTTTCACTTCAAATGATTATTTAATTATAAAATTTTACAAATTTAAAATTAAAATAATAATTCTTAGACAGTGATGATAGACCGCCATCTAATTACATGTAAAACTTAGATATACATTCTAACCTCTAAGGAACCATAACCAACACAAATTGATTAATTAATTAATAATTAAATAATAATCATTTTTTATCTAATCTTATGATAACATTTAATTATATAGAAATCCTAAAGTGTCAACTCTTTAAAAAATTAAATTCAAGTATAGGAGAGAATAAGATCACATAATTTATATATATAGCATGATTAGAAACTTGTAAATTTAGTAAAAACACTGTCTCTAATACCAATCGTTGGAAAACGAGTATGTAGCACAATTTAAAAAATTTTTAAATTAGAGTATTTTTCTAAACACAAATTAGATATGCTATATACATAAATTAATGACAGATCTAACTAACCTCTTTTGTCTACTGAAGTGGGCACGAATCCGTGTAGAGAAGAATGTTCCAAAATAGTCTCAACCAACTAGTCTTCTTTGCTATTCTCTATCCATGATAAGAGTGTAGGTGATCATACGTCATAAGCTCTTCATCCGAGGACTCTCTTTCCAACTACTTGAGAAGACCTAGAACTAAAGTTCGTAATATTAAACAGTAGCTCTTAGGGAGTTTTGGAGTTTCTTAAAATAAAGTACTCACTTTATACTTCTCAACTAATCTAAAAACACTCACCCCCTATTTATAGTGGTTGAATCTAGGGTTAATCCCTATTAGATAAGGCCTCAAAATTTACATCTTGATAAATTCTTGATTGAAAAACGCATATACAAATTATCGTAGGATCGGCAAGCTGAATTGGGAAATCAACTCTGGTAGACCAAACTAGTGCATTGGCTTGCCAAACTTGCAATAATTGATCCTTTAGAATATCTTATTTTCCACCTGAGAATCTTACAGTTCTTTCTCTAGTGACTCTCCTTCCAACTACTTGAGAAGACCTAGAGCTGAAGTTCGTGATGTTAAATAGTAGCTTTCAAGGAGTTTCAAAGTTTTTCAAACTAGAGTACTCACTCTATGCTTCTCAATTGATCTAAGTAACTAAGAAAACTCACCCCCTATTTATAATGGTCGAATCTGGGGTTAATCTCTATCAAATAAGGTCTCAAAATTCGAATCTAGATCAATTTCTGATGAAAAACACATCTAAAACGTGTGTACAAGTTATCATAGGATCGACATGCCAAATTGAGAGATCGGCCTACCGAACATACTCCATCGGTAGGCCAAACTAAAACATCGGCCTATCAAACTTTAAATAATTTGACCCTTGAAAAAAACTTATTTTTCATCCAAGAATCTTAGATAGAGTCTCAATTTTAATTCAAATAACCCAATAGAAAAGTTTTCTAATCAAAACAGTCATATCTGGATAATCTTAGAGAAAATAAAATATTATTTAAATAATTCAACATGTTTATTTTAAACTAATTTATAAAATTAATTCAACCGATAAACTAACATTAATTATCCAATCTTATTGAATTTTAGCCAATTTAATAATTTAACAAAAGTCATCAACATGTAGGAAATTAAAACATGCTATATTGTTATAGAATTTATTATGAGCTAGCACAGGGGACTCGATGGACATATAAAGTTTAAGTTCCTATAATTATAAAATGTAATATCCAATACATATTTTATAATTATCATTTTTAACTCTACTCAGCTAAAGGCTTAAAGCTGCACTTTCAAACTATATAAAATTAGAAAGCTTCAAGTAAGCTAACCATCTATAACATATCATAATGTGTTACATTCTTATAGAATTTTTATAATCGGCTTAAGGATAAATTTTATTTTACCTTCCCGATTATTTTTATCTTATGTTTTATTATCACACCATTTGAATACTTACTATTCATAGATAGTATACCATTTGGTTATATCTATGTATCCAAATGGTTAAGCGCTCCAACATTCCAATTATAAGAAAAGCATAAAAGAGAATATCATCAATTCTACAAAAGGAGCTATGGATTCCATATCTATGAATAACAAGTCTATGCAATCAAGAGTTATATATCCAACGTACCGGTATGCGTACCATTATTAAGTTAGGATGTTACCCTTTGATACATCAAAAGATATAAGTCAAGAATACAGGCCCATTAGTCATTTTAGGATTAAGACACAACACATATGATTGTCAAAAAGTGAATTGATTTACACAAACGAAAGTATTAATCCAAATCAATTCAATTTTATATCTCGATCCAATATATTATCACCTATGGTAATACACCAATATTTCTACTCGTGGAGTCCTACTCCGATGATCAAGACAAGCCATCTCCCGTTAGAGATATAGACAACATAATAATCGTAGCATGAATAAAGCACATAACTTTATGATTTAGACCATCACCTTTAAGACTCATGTTTTTCGCATAATCTGTCCATCATACTTACGATTCTTAAAGGTTTAGGCCGATAGTCTTAGTCTTTTTTTTTTTTTTATTATACATTCAACAAAAGTGAATGTAAAGATAACAACATTTGATATATGAATAATAAATAAACTTTTTATTAATAAAATATCTTCAAAAAACATATTACAACATTTTACTCTTTAGGGCATCATGTCTAACAACAATACCTGATTATTGTCTCTACTACAACCAATCCTATGCCAATTTCAGTCCCTTAATACACCTGTCGCAATCAAACTTGCATCACTAGTAAAAGCAGAACAATAGGTTCCACAGATAAGGGAAGCACAACTAAAACCTTTTCCGACCAACCTATATAACACTATTACAACGCAATATATGTGCTTAATTTGATAACTTTCACCTCCATATTGTATAATTGAACTAAGCTCCACCAATTACTGTCCATTTTATAAGATTATCCAACTCAACAATACAATCTGATTAAAAACAGTTGGCTCGTCCACGAAGCGACGAAGGTTGTGCCTTTTAGTGGACCTCAAAGGACGGTGCTATATGTAGACTCTGCTATGGGCAAATTCGTCTTCTACATATTGCACTGATGAACATGTCACAACGCCGCTACGTTTAAGGTATCTATGGGTTCACAAAATACGACCTCTTGGCTTGCTCTTTCAAAATACGTGACAGTAAACGTCAACAATTCTTACGGCTACCTTCAATCGACGCCGTGCTTAACTCCAACGTGGAAACAACGTAATGCGTCGTTATGCGTCCCGAAACTCCAAACCGTAAATCACGCTTGTTCTCTTTGATTGACGACTCAGTGCTTCTTCCCCTTCAATCCATCGCCAATGCTAGCCATGGTCTGTCGAGAAATCGTTAGACGAATTCGATGGGTCTCGATTTATTTGACACAATGGTTAAACTTAATCTCCCTCCACCATACCGAAACGAGCGATTCCTCTTTCTCCTTGCAAAGCCTACATTTTCCTACCTACCAGGCCTTAAGATTTTTAAGTACGATATGACACACGTTCCAATAAATACACCAGATTGCCTAATACCAGTCCGATGATAATCGTATGGCCACCCTTCATTTGATCTACCGGTGGTCAAAAAGGGCTGGCTCCACCAGAGAAATGCCAAAAAAATAAAAAAGGGAACAGGCTACACTAGAGAAATGCCAAAAAAAAAAAAAAAAAATTTGAGGGAAATATATATTATATATATATATATATATAAATAGAAAGTCAAACGAAATGTCTGCGTTGGTTCTTATTATACCTCAGTTCTTTCCCAACATTTTTCTCTCTTCTAGAAATATGGCGGGCTTTTATACTGCCAATTCCACCACCACCACCAACATAACCATATTGTCATCCTCGCGCCACAAGGTAATCCTCTGACCCCTCCTTCTTTCCATGTAAATTTTTTGGTTATTCTTTCGTGGGTTTAGCGTTCCTTTTTTCTTTAAATTAAAAAATGAACAACCTTTATTGTTAATCCATATATCGATCACCTGCATATTTCCAATCACCAAATTCTTGAACTAGGTGGGTTTTGATGATTTTATTTTTTATTTTTATATTTTACCCAATTGTTTATAGTTCATAGTCAATATCATCTTATTTCTATGTTTGATCTTGACGTTTCAAGGGCTGGAATTCAGTTACTGGCAGCGTTGGGTTCATTTTGAGGCTTGGAGGTTGAAAAATTTGTTACAGCTTCCTTATCTTTGAGTTTTGCATTTTAATTAAAAAAAAAAAAAAAAAACTCCAAATGATTAGTATTTGTATTGGAATTTTGAGTAATGGGCTATTGAATAGGAAGTAAAAATGGGTGGGATTCGTAACAAGGTGAGGGTTCCAAGTTTGGCCTTAGATTCCCAGGCTAATGGTAATGGAACTACTCAACCCTCTGTTGTTGATAATATGACGGCCCTTCGGAGCCAAGCGTTTTCGCGGGCAAATTCACTTGATTCCTGCAATACAATTCCTTGCTTATCGAAGCAGGTGGCTATCACAAAGGTAGATTCAATCTTCATGTCTTTCACATATAAAAAAATGTTAGTCTCTCTAGTCCCAGTGTGTTCTGTATGTGTGTCTTTTTTTTTTCTTTTTCTTTTTAAAGATTTTTGGTGATTTTGCCCCTTAACTTTGACTGAATTGGCAAGTTGCTTTTATCTCTGAATTGTGGTAAATTACACCCAACTTTAATAAAATGTTGCATGGTGCCCCAAAAATAGATGACTGATGTTAAAATTTCGAAGAAAGCACCTCATTCACGTGACATGGAGCCTGATCGTCATCTGTTTAGTTTCTTCCATCAAATGAGCTCCAACACACTTCATTACATTCAAGGGCAAGTTGCTAAAATTAAAATTGTAGGGGTAACGTGTCAATCCTGAAAAGTTTAGGAATCATATGTGCTAAATACCTCTCTCTCTCTCTCTTTTTTTTTTTTGTTTTGTTTTCTTTTTTTGTTTGTTTGTTTTTGTTTTTGTTTCTTGTTCTTTTGTTTTTTTTTTTGTTTTTTTTTTTTTTGTTTTTTTCTAGAACAATTGTGCCACTTGCATTGTTGGTCTATTTCTCATTTGAATTATGTTTCATTTAGGTCTCAGAAATGAACTCACGTTTAGGGAGAGTTGGTTCTGCTTGGCTTGAAAGGGCAGTGGAAATTTTGGACACACTTGGTAGTAGCATGACAAATTTGAACAATTGTAATAGTTTCACCACTTGGGCGGCAATAAAAGAGAATAAAATTTCAATTTTGGCTTTCGAAGTTGGAAACACAATTATTAAGGGTGCCAAACTAATGGAATCACTCTCAGAAGATAACATCAAAGATTTGAAGATGGTCAAGCTACGATCAAAAGGTGTAAGAATGTTAGTAACAGAAGATATGGATGAACTCCTTAACATTGTTGAAGCTGACAAGAGGTATATTTTAGCTGTCCTGTATGGTTTCGGTATAATTTCATTCTTTTTTTTTTAGTTGCATTTAGCTTGTCATTTCTTTATGTTGAAAATCTTCCAATGTTAGTATCGGGATTCTAGGGACTGAACAAGGAAATATTTTAGCTTATTAACAGCTATAGAATCAGGATTTATTGGTCTAATGAGCTGTGTAATTTGACAATTTTTTACTTTCCTAGTTTAGTTTTCTTACCATTATTAGATTAGTAAAATCAATCACTGTACCAGTATATATGTAGCATCTATGTATCATTTTTCATTTAGAGAAATAAGAAATATTCAATATTCTCTCAAATCTTTCACTTTACTCTTATGATTATCAATTGAAGAAGAAATGTTTGTTTTGCTGCTGATCAAATCTGTCAGAGAGGAATTGGCAAAATTTTCTAGAGAAGTGGTGCGTCTTGGAAATCATTGTAAAGATCCTCAGTGGCACAATTTGGATCGCTATTTTGAGAAGTAATATATGAATTTGTTTTCAATTTTTCTTTTCATATAATGTTTTGAGTAAGATTCTTATTTTTTCTTCTTCATATGCTTTCCCTAAATAGGTTGGCTGCAGATCACACTAAATATAAGTGCTCGAATGCAGAGACAACTATAAAAGAACTAATGACTCTAGTTAACCATACAGCTGTGAGTTTTTGTTTTAGAATGCCCTCTTAGTTGCAGTTATTCTCCTGAACAATTCAGTTGTGACAGTGGTCTTTGATAGATAGAAATTGATTTTTTTACTTCATTGATGGCTTCAGTATCATTTACTTTCTCTCGCCATCTTAGTAATCAAATTAATGAAGAATAGATTTCATTTCTTTGAAACTTAATTGAAGGAAGAAAATCGTTTTTCTATTTCAGGAATTATTTAAGGCATTGAAAGTGCTGGACAAAGTTGAAGAAGATTATGCGGAAAAGCTTAGCACAAATATGGCTTGGAGAGGTAACTTGTGGATTGATCTTCTTAATAAATGTCATTTAGCCTTGCTTCTGTTCCTTAAAACAAGGTTTGACTTTTGGATTATTGAGTTCCTTTTTCCTTTTCTTTTTTTTTTTTTCACTCTTGAAATTTTGTTGTACGTTAGTCTGCAGAGTTTATCTTGAAATTATCAAGTTCTGGGTGTCTTATTGAACTTCATCACCGAAAAAGATTAGGAATATCCTTTGAACATTTATGTCAAGTCGAAGAAACTTTTTTTATTATGTATTATCTGTTTTTAGAATTCTTTTCTTTAAGGAAAATCTTCTCCTCCTCTTTCCTCAACTTTTGGCTGATGAAAAGTTTCATGCTTCTACGTTTTTGGAAGAAATTTTGTACTTTTATGTAAGATATTTCCCATGTTAAACACCTAAGAGTAGGCATCTATACTCACGTTTGATTCGTCCTCTTTGGAGAAATAATATAGTAAAAGCAAGAAAATTCAACATAAGATTGTAGGCTATCATATCGTTGTTAATAATTATTCTTTGCAGGTAAATATGCGTTCAAGCATTGATATGCATATATGTCTAAAGTACATATGAAAGAATACACTTATATCTCATGGTGGTGCTCGTGTTAGAATATAAAATTATTATTGGCCCACAAACTAACATGGTATTATAGCAGAGGAGGTATTAGGTTCAAACCTTAAAATTGTCATCATGTGTTAGGCCTTTAACGTGTTTCAAGCTTAAAACGAAAATACTGTTGGCAAACCTATTAATAGCTTTAGTTTTTGGGAGAATTGGTATAGGTAAACTAATGGCTTGCACGTTCATAATTCAGGTAGAACACTGACATCGTGATTGGTTTCATATATGGCAACCAGTTCAATTTCCATAAAAAATTTAAACTATTTGTGGACACATGTTAGCGCTCATGGGAATGTCTAGCTTAAAGTAGCTTAATTTCTAAATGAATTTATTTCCTTTCTCATACTTGACAATATCTATCTTAATGACAACTGAGAAATAAAAGTTCTATTTTTCCAGCCAAAAAAAAAGAAGAAAGTTGTGTGATCATTCCATAAAAATTATACTCTGAATCTGGTATATATATAGTCCTTGAGTTACAATTATTATTTTGGATTTGCTCTTGTTTTGCCTTTATAATGATTACCACATCAGTTCTTAGTTTCTTCATTTCTCGATCTCTCAACATTTAGGAGATATTGCAATCTTAGAAGCAGAGCTACAAACACAGCAGAACCTTGTAATCAGTTTAAAGAAAATATCACTCTGGTTCAAGAACTTTGAAGAGGTAAGATGACCTGTCTTGACGTAACTCTTTTTACGTGCAGATAGGGGGGAGAAAATTGTCTTATAGATCTTACTGTCCTTTGGCTTATTCTGTTTGCTTCATTCTTTTCTCACAATTAAAAAATAATAATAATAATAACCCTTTTCCTTTTACAGTTCCAATAGTTTTAGAAACTAATCTACAATATTCTCCTTACAGGTAATCGAGAGCCTTGTAGACGTTGTGCATTTCTTGCATTTGAAGATTCATGATGCTTTTGGCAGTGCTGGTATGCACCAAACATCGTTTAGAAATTTAGTTAAAAGTTCCCCCCAACCCCCCCAAAAAACAAAAAAAAAAAAAACCTTGTCTTGTGATAACCTGCTCTGGTTCCCTTATGAAACTTTTCTATTGAGTCAAACATGAATATTGGATCTTGAAAACTCTGTCCTTTCTCCAATAGAAAGACTCTTTCTATTTAAGAATGCTATTGGAGGACAAGTTTTGCATAGTGTATTGATGAATTAAGTGTGTGGCGTTGCTTGGTTTATAGATCACCACTAGGGGACATTTTGGTTTTGAAAGATTCTAGATTGTGAAGGACATTTGCTGATTTGGCCTTTTGAAAGAGTCCAGATAGTGATAAATCCGATAACATAACACTCTTCCTTGTAAAAGGAAATTGTTAACTAGCATCTTTTGATCAAGCTTTGTTAGGATGCCACAAATCACCCATTCATCTTTTTTGCTTATTGCATTAAGAAAAGAAGGTTGAAAGGACTAGTGTTCAAGTTGTTTATTAAGTCTATTTGTTTAATGCAGTTTCATGTTGTGTTTCCTTTGTCCTTGCAGATTGTTATAAGCCATCAGAAGATTCACGAAGCAACAATAATAGGTTGGGGCCTGCTGGCATTGCATTGAATTATGCGCATATTATAAGACAAATTGATACTCTTGTGAGTTTGAGAAACATCAGCTGTCATCTTCTTGCACACTTTATTGGAAAGATATTTTTGAGTCCTTGTAGTTTTCTGAGCTTAATTTGATTCTTTTGATTATTTTCTTTTGCTCTTTTGTTCTTTTGTTCCTTTCTTTCCTTTGAGGACTTCTTGTCCTCTACCCTTGTAAGGTTGTTTATTATTTTAAAAATATAAAAGTTGCATTTGACATTGTCCCTTTACAACTTCAAGCTTCCCAATTCATAGCTATTGGTGTTAAGATAAAAAATTGCATGCATAGTTTTGTATTGCAAACCCATTAAGTAGAGCTCACCCTTGCAAAACCGGCTTGCAAAAGGAGGAGACCCAAAGACTTATAAACCCACTATTTGATTGTATAATCACTTCATGTGAGACTTTTGGTATTTAACATTTCGCTGTTATAAACACATAGATTGGATACCTACGTGTTTGTCATTGTAGTTTTCTTAATAAGTACAGTGTTGTTTGCAGTCATGCAATCTTAAACTTAAAACTAAGATTTTTGAAGAGATAATGGGATTTGATTAGGGTTCTAAATTCAGCCGTTAAAAAGTTTAGAATCCAACTTGTTAACTAAGAAAATGTTCAAGTTCATTTTGTGCAAAAATCATGGGGGAACTCCATTCATTAATTGATGTTCGTTAGCTATTGGATTGCAATAGATTTTCAAATCTAGGATCACATTTGCAAAAATTTAAAGTTTTTGAGTCCAAGTTGCTAAACAACAATAAGTTCAAGGTGCACCGGTGCCAAAAATCTACTGAAAATATAAAGATTTGTGAAGAGAAATGTTTGACATGCAACTTTGCCATATATATATATATGTCAATATATATATCTCTTTGATATTTTTATAAATGCAACTAGGTCTCCCTATCAAGTTCGGTGCCTACAAATGTGAAGGATGATTTGTATCAACGATTGCCACATGATATGAAATTTGCTTTATCAACAAAATTACGGTCGTTTCAAGCCAAGGATAAGGTACTTTTTCTCTTCCTCTTTCTGCCTCTCTGCTATTTTAAAATGAGTAACTAATAAAATTTTAGTTCAAGACTTCAAGTTTATCTGTCAATTTATTCTTCATTGGACTCTCATTTCCATTTTTTTAAAACTTTTTAACTGTCCGTAGAATGCTTCTAAACATTGCTCTTCAAATGGTGTTCCAACAGATCCCTCAAGTCAGAGCAAAAATGGAGAAAATATTGCGGTGCATTGTTCCAATTGCTCATAATACAACCAAGTAAAGCTGCATAATTTTACCTTTTTTTGGCCGAAAATTGCATAACCTCTAAGAAATATTGTCATTGTCTACAGATGAGGCAGTGTATGATAGTATCAAGCCAGTTTTCTATTGTTGTTATAGGAGTATTTGGAAAACTAGGATTGTATATAATCCGATTACTATTAGCTGTTTGTTTCCTTTTCAAGCGTTTCACTCTGGCTAATCGTTTTTCACATTTTTTTTCATTTAGTGATCTTCAAGGATTTGGCTGGGTCAGAGAATGGGAAAATTTAAGGTGAGTATTAGAAAAGGTCCTATACATCTGCTTGTCCCCGATGTTCTACAAGTTCAGGGTGGCAATTTATATCGGCAGGTCGTATTTGTGTTGGGTTGAGCCTCAAACATCTAGAAAATACCTCAACAATAACACGACTGTGATACAAACGGGTTAGGAAATCTTGACACTAACAAAACCCGCCTTGACATGAGTTGACACGAACGACCCACCCTACCTCATGATATATGTAACATGTGACCCTCAATCAACTTGCCGATCAAAATCAACCAGCAATCCAAAAGTTCCTGGCAATCCAAAATCAACCCATAACATTTTGTGACTTTAAATTTATAATTTATGGATCAAAATTGTATAAAAGTAACATAAAACACATATTTGTTAAAAATTGTATCACTTCCATGCTACAAACAAACTTATTTTAATAGCAAAACATTTATAAAAAACATAATAGACTAATAAGCTACATGTCAAATTAGCATCTACTGAGTTGACACAAATACGATCTGTTTTTGGACGGGTTAATTTTGGTTTGACACGAAAATAACTCGTAGCTTAATTTTTTGACACTAATTCGAAAAAATCATGTTGCGTTCGTGTCGTGTCGTTGTGCAACCTGTATTGCCAAAGCTACACTAATTGAGGTATTGTAGGTCTGAGGCCTACCAGAAACCCGCTGGCCGCACTGACATACCAAGGATTGAGACGCTATACCATGCAGATAAAGACAAAACTGAAGCCTGCATTTTTCAACTGCTGGTGTGGCTACACCATCTCATCAGCCAAATGAGGACCGACGATGTGGCTTCATCTTCTCGCCATTCGTTCTCAAACTTGACATTTGAAGATCAGGAGATGCTCGATGATGTTGGTAAGAGGATGTCCACTCTTGGAACAAGTAAGAGTCAGAATTTCCACGCCTCAAAGACCACGTTATACAGGCACCACAGGTTGTCCAAGAGTAGTAAAGAATCCCCAACAAGTAAAACCAACTGTTCATCCATCAGGTGGCTATCTTGCAGTCCTGTTATCGACTTTGATATCGATAGGATCAAAGCTTTGGACGTCATTGACGGGTTAGGAACGACTTGAAGTTTATAAGAGAAAAGATATTTCAAATGCAAAAGTGCAGCAGTTAAAAACATGGCAGCTAAGTGGCGAAGGTGAAGCAGTGATCTGTAAGTAAATTATTGGTCTTCTTCTTTGTACTTCTGCTGATTTATATGAACATCATAATAGAAGGCAAAACTTCTAGTTGTAGAGAGGAACCGGTCTGAGGCTGCGCCTTTTCATAGATTTTTTATGCATATAAATACAAGAAAAAAGTTAGGATTGTCATAATCCTTGAATAACAATAAAGTTTATTTGTTAAATTTCTCGTTCTTTCTTAGTTATATTGTATATATGTGTGTGTATATACATGCGTTTTAAATATTACTAATTAATACTTAAATAAAGAGTAGTTCAATAAATCTGTTGATCTGAAATTTGCATGAATTGATTTTAACACTAAGAATAGCACGTCAAAATTTAATATTCTTACTGTTATTGTTGGTGGTTTATGTATATTCTCTTTCATGTAATTGTCACAACAATGACATCTTTAAATTCTTTTAAGATTAAAAGTTTACTTTTAAATGTTTCGATACTTAGTAATTATAACCACACTAGATATGTGTATGGGTTAGAATGCAAAATAGAATAAGATTTAATTTTGTTGTCGTCACATTTTAATATTGAATATATTTTTAGCATTAATGTAGACATTTACATTGGAGATATTCTAATAAGGTACATACCTAAATAGCAATTATAATTTGTGCTCATCCGAAGCACCAAAAACACATAGCCTAGCAACATGACTTTCTTATGAGTATGGACAAAAATGTTGGTTTTGAAAAACGATTTTCACAAAAATAGTGGAAATGTGGTTATGGTGCATAACATATACAACAAAAATTTTTTCAAAGCTTTTTTAAAAGATGCCATATATTATATTAATTTAGCGCTTAAATAAATATATATAAACTTTTGCTTACCAGGATGAAGAGAAGAAATAGAATTCTTCTAATAGAAAAGGACGTTCTCAAATCCAAACCACCATATTCTCGCATAGTTCTTGGCACCGGATGGATGAATGTGTGAGCTTTGGAGGAACTAAAAATTTCTAAAAGATCACTCGCTTTCTTTTGTTATCTATTAATCTCAACATATGAGCAAAACAGGTCTTGGGATAAAAGAACTTTCTTCTTCTCTCTTCCTCTATCTACATGCCTAAGTGATGGGTTTTGGCAAAGTTTTTTCACTCTCCAAGATACAATTGTGTAGAATGAAGAGATCATATATCTTGTTTATAGAAAATGAGAGACTCATTTAATTTTGGAAGCTTTCTTTATTTTAATTTAAATATCAAATATTTGATTAAAATAATAGACATAAGTTTTCCTTTCGTTATAGTGATGTAGGTGCTACACACACATATACTATATCTGCGTATGGCATCAAATTCAGCATGGCATCAATTTGAGGAGAAAAGAGAGAGAAATCTGCTTGTTACCTAATCTCATTTGTTTTTAGATTTAACTTTTCATATTTCAAATAACATTTATCCAAAATAGAAATTCTAAAAATGAAAACTTGGTGATCAAGCTTTGGACTAGACATGGAACTTTTCCTCTAACAATGTGCTCCAACTTTGGTGGGACTCATCCAATGTGTGTTTTTCAAAATTAATTATTTATTATTAGATAATCTTATTATTTAATAATTATAAATTAGTTTATTTTGAGTGATATTTAATTTAAAATTCTATAATTATAAGTTAATTAATTAAGCCAATAATTTCACTTGTCCAAATAGTATTTTACAAGGATGGCGAGGGACTAATAGACCTATAATTTCAAGCTCCAAAAAATAATATATTAATTAAACTCTTTAATTAATATATTACTTTTTATTAATTTCAATATAACTTTATTAAAGCTTTGTCTATAAAAAAGCCTTCACTGTCAAGACGCCAATTCCAACCATATATTTTCATCCAAAGTACACATACATCGACACTTAATTTGCATTGTCAAACAGGATGAGCAACCTAAATCTTGATAGAACCCAATGAAAATAACATTCGATTAGTACCTCATTATTTAAAAAAAAAATTAAAAAGATTCCTTAACTACACAAAAATAGAATTCTTTTTTTTTTAATGGAAGCAACATATCATTCTAATTATTTGAGCTCGTTTTTCAAAATAAAAATGTCAAACTTGAACCCTAGATTAATTTCATAAATATTAAGTGTTTGGGAGAGTGGTTCAAACCACTAAGTTTTAACCATAAACATTGGAAAGTTCTTATGCATTATAATATAGAGTAAAAGTGAGCTGCAATATAAAGCTCTTATATGTTACAATTTAAACTTAAAGCATGTTTACTTTATATCAAAGGAAAAGAAAAAGTAAAGACTAAGTGTTTACTTACAAAAGTAGTGATGAGAGTGTTGAGGACCCCACAAATATAGAGAATGAAGAAAGTAAATGTAAGAACTCATACCCCTTTAATATTGTCTTCCTATTAAAGGAAATAAATACTAATTATGTGTTTGGTCGGAGGGAGAGGGGTGGAGGGAGAATGGTAGGAAGAGAATCTCAATTTATTGTTTGGTTGGATGGAAAAAAAGAGAGGGAGAAGCGATAGAAGGAGAGGCTCTCCGTCTAGGTGTAGAGTGGAAGGATCCAACAAATCCACCCAATTTAAATTAAAAAGACCTTGTTATGCTCCAAAATAAATTGTTAACAAATAGTAAAATAGACAAATTAGTAATTAAGTATATAGCTATCATCTATTATTTCAACTCTCCTTCTCTCCTACCAAAGAACATGAAGGATTACCATAATCTTTTCTATCCTTTATATTCTCTATTCCTATCTTATTTATCCTTCCTATTATCTATCCCTCTTACCGAGCCTAAATTTACATCGATATTCAAATTCAAATATTCTATTTAATGATTATTTAGTTATGTAAAAAATGATATCTGAGTGATTACATTAAATAAGATCATTATTTTTAAATAAGTAAACATAAGATGACAATTCCAATACCTTTTTCATCTATTTTTCTAAAGTTGTCCTTTCTCTCTTGCTCCTTTTTTTTTTTTTTGCTTTCTGGGGGGGCGGGGGCGTAGCATACAACCTCTATACACCATGATTATTGATCACCACCAACCCTACTTGTCCAACCAGACCCATCTGAAGCCATCATCATCGACAACCCACTCCGGCAAGATCAAGTTTTGCTCTCTGTTGAGTTTGGTGTCCTATAAGCTACGACATTGTATATATATTGTTAATGAATAAATAAAATGATATCTGTAATTATTTTGGTTGCTTATATGTATTATAAATTCTTTTATAAACATCAAGAAAATTCCATGATTATTTATGTGTTATATAAGTGTTATATGCTTAAGGATAAAATTTATAGATAATAATCTAAATAGTCTATAATAAATAAATAAAGTTTGGGATCTTCAATTAAATATTACAACTACGGTCCAATCTCATTTAGAATAAAATAGTCTTATCCAAGTTATTAATGTAGAGATATTAGATTGAAGGTACTTTATATAATGAGATTATATAGGACTGAATTAGATAAATTATGAATCTTTAACAATCATCCGTTACAAATAAAGTATTCAAATTTATCACTATGATGATCATATGTTTGACAGTCTTAATCCTGAGTATTTCTAAGGCTCCTATTTATGACATTTTGTTTTTTAACTTGCATAGTAAGATTTGCCTAAACATAGATCATAACTTAGCATCTTAGAAATATAATGGAATAAATAGCTAGGAATAATATTTTATAGATATGGAATTCATTCCTTCCTTATAAAAGTTAGAAAAATAACTCTCTCGAGTGATGATTCGAGATATGAACAGTAAAGCGCTCGTTCATAATAAGATTATGAATTAACTGTTCATTAGAGAATTATTAAAATTCAAGAATAAAGATGTAATAAGAAAGGTAAACATAAATTGAACCTAGCTCTTATTATGAAATATTTATGTAGGACTGACTTATATATAATGATTATATCAATTGACTACTCGCTAATTTTCTTTAGGTAATTTTTACTATAATCTCAAGAGTTCAATTTTAGTTTTTTAGTGGAGTAACACTGAAACTAATAAATTTAGCACATTAATTAAAGAGTTTAATTAATTATCAAATTTATTAGAGCTTGAGTTATAGGTCCATAGGTCCCCAATGCCATCTTTATAACACTGTATTGGATGTAATACGTAGAATAAAATATACATATTTAATTTAGAATTATTGAATTTTGAATTAATTATTTCACACTTAAGTTATTAATACGACATAGAAAAATGTTCTCTATGGTATATGATAAAATGTGATAAATGTTATTACATTTAACTGAGCATTAGTTAAATTAATTAATTAATTATATTTATTTAATGAGATTAATTAAACATGTTTTAAATTGATTAATTGATAATATTTGAATAATAAGATTATTTAAATACAATTTTAATTTTTTGTGTAACACATGTATGGTGGGACCACATTTTGTCTTTTCCAACAAGAACACAAAATTAAATTATTAACTAATTTAAAATCTATTCTTAAATAAATATGATTTATTTTTTAATTTAAAGATATATATATATCTATATATATAAGATTTTAATTATATTATATATATATATATATATGAAATTCTCAACTAATTTACGTGATTCTCTTTTTACATATATACATATATACACACACATATGTTTAGAATCACAAACATGATTCTCTTTGTTTTTTAAACGATATATACATATATATGCATAACTAGAATCAACATGATTTGTTTCAAAATTTTAAAAAAAAAAAAAAGATAAGGATTGTAGGGTATATCTCTTCTCCATATATCTGATATGATGGTTATATCAAATCTAAAATAAATTAAAATTAATTAAAAAATAACTAACTGCTCAGAGAAAATATCTAAATTAAAACTCACTTGAAAAGATTTTTCCTAGAGTTCTATGTATTTTTGAAATCTCTTTCCTTCCTATGGATACCGAAGGTTATGTGTAGTGGTGAGAATACCTTTGCTAGGAATTCATTAATATTTCTATGGCTAAATTAATGTGTTTTTCACATAAGAATTAAAAAGGGGGCGAGTTTAATTAAGAAATAAGTATTAACGTGTTTCTTAAGTTCAAAGTTTTTTCTATGGCTAAATCCTCTTTCCATTCTTCCATAGATTGAATCCCCATGGCCACAAGATGGGATCATGCCGATGTGCACTGCTTGAGAGTGGGGTATAGTAGGAAGTGGGCAACTTTGGTCGGATGGACGAAAGGCGCCTAGTTCAGGCCCTTAACACTCCTCTGTGGTCCCCAGGATTGCCAATATGCCAAAGAGGATAGAGGCGTGAGGTGCACCACCTGATCTTTTTTTTCTTAAACAAATATATATACATATATACTTAAAAATATGGATACAACTATTTTTATCCTCCTCATCGAACCACTTGTCCATTTTTGTGGTTAACTTCTAAAATGTCTTGTTAATTGGGTGTTTAAACACTCATATGCTAACTGGCAATGTAATAATGTGAAAACCCATATCCTTCAGTTACCTATGTTAGCTGATGCTTTCTTATTGAGATATATATTTTTGAACAAGAAACAAAATGATTGTATTAACGGTGAAGTTATAAAGGATACAAAATTGGAGGAAAAAGCTTCCCCAATACCTCATCAAAAGAAAACAAAGGAGGGCTATAACAAAAGAAGTCAAACTCTTAACGAGATCCGAAAAATTCGAGTGACTAAATTCTTTGTCACAATAAACCCATAAAGAGACTCAATACTTGATTCTAACTTATCCTAAAAAATTTTTCAGTTCCTCTCTAACCAAAATTTGCCAACATGGCAGCCTTCCACAAAATTCTGCCCCTGTAATTGAAGTCAGACTGACAAGAGCACTCCAAAACTTCGTTAAAGCTTCTAGGCATAACACAGGATATTCCCAACTCTTTTAACAGAGAAGACCAGATGTGAGAAGAAAGGAACAATGGTGGAAAAGACATTCATTGTTTCTCCCTCAACTTTGCATAACATGCAGCAATCTGGTGACATTGACATAAAAGGACTTCGTCGCTGCATCAAATTGTTAGTGTTCAGTTTATCCAAAACCAGGAGCCGAGACAAAAAAAAAAAAAACTTTACAAGGAATGCGTATTTTTCAAATTCTATTAGAATATGCAAAGGGTAAAGCTACAATGTCGTCCATCAAGAAAGAAAAGAAAGACTTGACAGAAAACATTCCCCTCGAATCTAGGAGCAATATTCTCCTATCCTGCAGTCCAAAATGGAAATTAACTTTGAAGCCTCCCTTAATTCCCTTTCCGTTAGAAATCTTGGGAATCCAAAATCCCACGCTTGATCAGAATGGATCCTTGATCGTTAACGATGGAGAAGTTCGCAATAAACAAATCACGAAAAGACGACTGGCGTTTGGATAAAAGGCTTAAAAGAAAAAGTGTTTTCAGACAAGTAAACTAAAAAATCTCAAGATTGGACAAATGGCCTAAATGCCATGACATCTAAAGAAGCTCAAAAAAATAAATAAATAAATAAATAAATAAATAAATAAATAAATCTAGGTAGGAACACCATCTCAACAACAAAGATAAAAAAAGAAAAAAGAAAAAATGAAGCCCAATCCCCAAATTTCCTTTGTCTCCAGCCTCGGTCTTCTTCTTCTCTTCTTCTTCAATTCACTTCCCTGAGCAGTCCTCTTCTTTTAGCCCTTCGTAGTAGCTCGTCTTCTTCTTCTTCTTCTTTAGTTCCAAATCCTAATCAGCTTGTCTCCATTGATATACAGCAGGTATTTTGTTTTTTTTTTTCTTTTTCAATTTTATTGATATACACAAAACATCAATTAATTAGACATATCATTTTATGTACTCCCCACACACACATATCGTTTTCTGCATTTTTTTCATTTATTTCTAGCCCTTATTTGGATGTTCCTATATTTGAGCTACAATTTTTGAAGTGATTTATTAGCAAATTTATGTGATTGTCTATGTATATATGTGTGTGATGTGTATGTGATTGCCTTCATATTTGGTTCTAAACACCTTCTGAATCAAATGATTTACTTCTTTAGAAGCTAATGCAGGCAAACTACAAGCTTCTTAATCCTTGGTTTTTGATTAAAAAAAAAACTGAGTGGAAAATGCAAGATCAAACACCTTCCTAAAACATCCATGGTCCAACATATTGCAACCTTTTTTCGAGCATAAGCACAAAGTGATCAGCCATAGTAGAAGCCGTTCTTTTCCCCTTATTGCTTTATTTTCCCCACCTTAGAGAAGTAAGAACCACTTTTGGATCAGCATTACTTGTTTGATTCGGTGAATTTTGGATCAAATCTATATATCTATATCTACTAATATAGAATGTTTAAATTATTTTTTTTTTATTTTTTTGAAAATAGAATGTTTAAATTCCAAATGATGTTGTTATATACTTCAAAATTAGCGTTTTATTTTAATCGACTCTACTAAAGAACATTTCTTTTACTTATCCATCCATCCAAGTGGTCCGTTTGGTAGAAAAGATCATACTGATTTACTAGATAGGTTCTCTTAATCACACAGTCATCGAGCCCTTATTTGGACTCCATAACTGAGTCGAGCCCCCTTTGCCTCTAGTTTTTTGAGGTTTTTTTCCCCATTTCTTTCCAGCCCTTATTTGGATGTTCTTGTATTTGAGCTACAATTTTTGAAGTGACTTGCTAGCAAATATATGTGATTGTCTATGTATATACATGTGTGTATCTGATTCAGTTGTTATTCTTGCAATGGTGCTTTGTTTTGTTTGGGATGAAATTTTAATAGCATCTTTTGATTGAACTAGAAATGAAGCTTTGCCTAAATGTCATTATTTATTTATTTTTGTAGTTTGATAACTAAATGGCTTCGTTATCAATTTATTTCGATGTTGGAGGACATTGGAATGAGTTGGAAACTTGTTGGGTGTGGTGTGAGGAGCAAAGTGAAATGAAAGGAATTATGTTAGAAGAAAAGAGTCCTAAGTTCAGCATGTTGATTAATAAGATTTGTACAAAAGCTAGAATTGATCGTGAAAATAAGTCATTGAAGATAGCTTACATGCCACCAAAACACTCTAATATGATGAAGCCGATTGGAATTTCTAATGATGATGACTTGTTAGTCTTTAAGGGGTTACTTAAGTACATTGGTAACACAATACCACTACATGTTCAAGTGGAAGAAGAAGATATGAATTGTGTTGAATGGGAGATTGTTCTTCCAGAGGAGATTGCCTCGACTCCTACAAATGAAGAAGAAATTCAGAAAAATCCATCAGACGATGAATTTTTTATTGTGATTTTGTTGATACAGCTTTAGATGAGAATGCCTAAGCTCCTAACGATGTGAGTCCATTGCCTCCACCATAATCACTCATGATTTCAAATGAAAGAGAAGTCGGATCATCCTCAACTTTCAATGATGGATCTAATTTACAAGTTGGTGACCACTTTAGAAACAAGAGAGGGTTAAGGACAAAGCTTCATGTTATAGCTTTAAAAGGAAGGTTCGAGTTTTTAACAAAAAAATCAATCAAAAATTTACTTGTGGTGGAGTGTGTGGATTTGAATTGTAAGTGGCATGTTCGGGCATGTAAGTTGTCATTGTCAAACATGTTTATTATTCGTAAGTATTGCAGGATTCACTCTTGTTCACTAGAAAAACGTTCATCAAAGCATAGGTAGGCAACATACTCTATTATTGGGGATTGTGTCAAAAGTCAATTTTTAGGTATACCATAGGGTCCACAGCCTAAATCAATACGGAATTATGTTCGTAGTGAATTTGGTATGGGTTTCAATTACTACAAAGGTCGGATGGCTTGTGAGCATGCAATTAATCTCATGAGAGGTACGACTAAAAAAAGTTTTACCATCTTTCCATCGTATTGTCATATGCTCAAGTCTTTGAATCATGACACTTTTACCTACATTAAAATAGACAATAATAACATGTTTAAATATCTTTTTGTGGCACATAGACCTTACATACGAGGATTTGTTTGCATGAGGAAAGTAATAATTGTCGATAGAATGTTTCTAAAGGCAAAATTCAGAGGCTTGCTATTTGTGGCCACTGCTCAAGACAGTGAACATTATTATTATCCCATCGCATTGGGGATTATGGACAAAGAAGATGATGCAACTTGGACATGGTTCTTCTCAAAGTTGAAGGAAGTTGTCACAAATTCCAAAGATTTAGTTTTCATATCTGATAGACATTGAAATATTAAAAAGGCCATTAAGATAGTTTATGAGTTAGCATGCCATTGTTGTTGCACATTTCATGTGGCGTAGATAATTAAGGGTAACTTCCATGCTAGCGGTGTTCTACCATTCTTCTTTAAAGCTGTTAATGCTTATTGAATTGATGAGTTTGACATCTTTTTCAATGATCTTTGTTCTGATTATCCAAGTGTTGGGAGATACCTGCAAGAGCAAGTTGGCTTTAAGAACTAGTCTCGTGCTCATTTTAAAGGAAATAGATACAATATTATGACCTCAACCCTTGCTGAATCATTAAATGGAATGCTCAAAGATGTTAGAGATTGCCTTGTTGTTGCCTTGTTAGATTATGTGTTAAGAAGGATCTCAAAGTAGTTTAACGATAGGCGGACCAACGACACTGTTACTACCTTAGTTTTGACACCAAAGAATGAGAAAATGCTCCATAATAGGTACGACAAAGCTGGATTTTAATCAGCCAACAAGCTCAATGTTGATGAGTACCATGTTGTAGGTAGAGAGGTTTCTACAACTATGAACATTAGATCAAGAACTTGTACTTGTTGCATGTGCGACATAGATGCCATGTGAACATGCAATTGTAGCTTGCAGAAAGGTAGAAACATCTGTTTATGAATTATGTTCACATTATTACCAGGCGGATACATTGGTTAATGCATATGCTGAGGTAGTTTATCCTGTACTAGATTCATCCTAATGGGATATTCTCAATGATGTTAGAGAAATACGCATTTTACCGCCTATCGTTAACTGAAGATGTGGCAAGTTAAAACAAAAAAGAATTCCAAGTACAAGTGAAAGCACCATGCAAAGAAGAAACAGATGCACTAGGTGCAGACAATACATTCATTATAAAAAGACTTGTAGGAATGCACCAATTTCTTGAATTAGTTTGTTGTTAAGAGATAATGACTTTTTATCTTGTCAATGAACTAATTGTTAATTGTTCCATTTAATTTTTAGTATGTTATATATGTTATAGGGGTTCTTCGGATTTTGATGAGATTAAGTCGTTATATTGCCAAAATTTAAAAATCATAAAAAATGAACGGTGTCGACATGGGTTCTACTTGGGGTCTACGTGGGGTCTACATATGTATACCCTAAAAAGACCTTTCATCGACCTTGTGTTGACCTCTTTATAATGATTTTGAAAAAATGGACAAGTAAAAAAGAATGGGGCCATGGGGTCTCAATATAGAGACCTCATGTAGACTCTATATCGACCCATATTGACCACTTATAACTTCATATATAGATCCCTTACAACTTTAAAACTCATAAAAAGAATGGGTTCAATATAGGGTCGATATGAAGTCCACACATGTAAACCCCATGTAGATACCATATCGACCCATGTGGGGCATGGGTGTAGACCCAATATCGATCCCATGTAGAACCAAGGTGTCGTTTTAAGCAAGGATTCACCTGATCATACATAACTATACAATTGTCTTATTTTAACAAAAAGTATACATGTGAGATTTTTTTGCTTGTTCCATTTTTTAGAATCATAGGATAACAAGGAGCATTTTCAAAAGAACATTGTCTTCATCTTTTTTAATATTCAACTCATTATATGGATGAAAGCAAACATATGAGATTCAAAAATGCATAATTATAACATTTTACATGAATACGTCGAGTGGGACCCACTTCAGAGCTAGGTTGACATGGGTTGATAAAGGGTCTCCATAGGATCTATATATTTAAACCTCATATCAACTCTATATTGACCCTATTCTTTTTTATGATTTTTGAAGTTGTAAGGGGTCTACATGTGAAGTTATAAGGGGTCAATATGGGCGGTCTACATAGGATCTCCATATTTAGACACCATACAGACTCCATATTGGCCCTATATCAACCCCATTTTTTTTTATAATGATGATGATGTTGTTATAAGGGTCTACATGTGAAGTTTTAAGGGCTCGATATGGGTCGACACAAGATCTACATAGGGTCTCTATATTGAGACCCCATGTAGACCCTATATTGACCCAATTCTTTTTTATGATGTTGATGTTGTTGTAAGGGTCTACATGTGAAGTTTTAAAGGGTCGATATAAGTTGACACAGACTCTAGATAGGGTCTCTATATTTAGACCCCATCAAACTCCATATTGACACCATGTCGACCCTATTCTTTTTTGTGATGCTAATGTTGTTGTAAGGGTCTACATGTGATGTTTTAAGGGGTCGATATAGGAACATAGGGTCTACATTGCATTTACATATATAGACCCCATGCAGACCCTATATCGACCCATTCCTTTTTATGATGCTGAGTTGTTGTAAGGGTATACATGTGAAGTTTTAAGGGGTTGATATACACACAGTCTACATTAGGTCTTCATATTTACACCTTATGTAGACCCCATATTGACCTCATATCAACCCCATTTTTTTAATGATGCTAATGTTGTTGTAAGGGTCTACATGTAAAGTTTTAAGGGGTCGATATGGGTCTTCATAGGGTCTACATATTTACACCCCATGTAGACCCTATATCGACCAATGTGGTGTGCAACTTCCTTTCTTACACAAAGGGCAAGAACCTCCTACTTATGAGCATCATCCATTAAAAACTCTTTGGAGTTAATTTAGAGTGATTGTTTTTATAATAATGTAACCATATATCCATAGTGGTTAGTGATTGTTTTATAACTTAATTTGGAGTTAAAAGTAACTATCTTTTGGCCTTTTATCTATTTTGTGATGCTAATGAAGTTGTTGTTGTTTATGTAGGTGAATTTCGACAACATAACGACTTATATTAAGCAATACCCAAATTTGTTAAACCTTAAAACTACAAACATATTCCAGACAATTGTTCAAGTTTTTAGAGTAATGTAACAACCACATAATGATAATAGTGATGTTTAGGTTCAAGATCAATAAATGACAAACTATGGAGTTTACATATAACAAAACTATATTGTTATTTATACATATAACAAAACTACGACTAGGTCTTCCTTTTAGGATCAGTATATGGAGTTTGCATATATAGTGATCTTGTTCTGATCCTTTGCAGTCTTTGTATTTGTATTGACTGTAATACTTCATTGCATACCACTATGTCAGTTCAATTTATTGGAGGTGGTTGAGAAGCAAGGTGAGCCATCTTGAGACTGGGGCATAGTGTAAGGTGAGCGAGATAAGTGAGACAATCCATCTTGAAGCAAAGGCATAGTGCAAGGTGAGCAAGATAAGTGTGGCAATTCGTCTTAAGGCAGGGGCGTAGTGCGAGGCTGGGGTGTAATGCGAGGTGAGCGAGATAAGTGTGGCTATCTGTCTAAAGGTAGAGGGCTTAATGCAACACTGGGGCATAGTGCGAGGTAAGCGAGATAAGTGTGGCGATCTATTTTAAGGCAAGGGTGTAGTGCGAGGCTGAGGCATAGTGAACAGATCATAACCCTTACTGTAATGATGTTCTTGATGTCCCATTGACGACATATTTTCTGACCATGGTTTGAAATGGTCAACAATATGTCGTTTCCAATACTCAAACCCTAAACCCATTTTTTTTCTCTTAGCTTCATGATCTTTCCTAATGGCTTGTACCTTATTCTTAAGCCGTACCAATCTAGGAGGAGCATCCTTATGTTCTGAAGTTAATGGTGCATCTTGATTAACGAAGGAGGAAGAAACATGCTCTAGATGCTCATAGCCAAAAACTACGCGCTCTCCCCGATCAAGTATCTTGGTCAACAGGCTTATAATTGGATTAACAGCTTTTCCCACAAAAGGCCTCAAATTGACCATTCACGAGGTTTCATCTTCTCATTTGTAGCAAACAACATGATACGAATATCCTGCAAAACAAATTAAAAAAATTCTTGTTACAACCATGTTAGTTTTAGTTAGTACAAATAATTATGTGAGAAGTAGGTAGACACCAACCTGTGACCCTTTTATTAAAGTGCTTATTTCAACTCTTGAAGGATTTACTACACCTTCTTGTCTTCCAACAACATATTCAGGGAACAAGAGCTTTTGCTGGGATGGGGGTATTAAATCTATCTCCTACCACTGGGATGTACCTGTAAGCAAATATCTAAACCAAAATTAAATTTTGTATCAATTAATGCAATGTCAAATGCAAAATAATATATAAATTACTCATGTTTAATTACCTCAAATGGATATATAAATCCATTGAAAGTAAATGTTACGTTGCTAGAGGTAACCTTACTCCTTATATCCTTCTTCAATTTTTTGACCAAATACTTGAACAACTCTTGGCCCCAAGGATAGGCGTAGAGCGTAGCAATGTTGTCAACTAAGTTAAGTACTGTGATTTGATTTTCGAACAATTTTTGTCGTTGGCCATCAAAACACCAATGACAAAAATCAAAGCCACCATCTTCCTTTTCTCTAAACTATTTAGGGCTTCGATATTCTTTTCCATCTTATCAACAACATCATAGATAGAAACTTCTGTGTTATGCAGCTAATGCCTTTGCATAAACAGTGGAGTAGCATCATGTTTGTTCTCATCCCCCTCATCCTCACCCGCTTCCTCAACAATAGGATACTGATCAATGCAACATAATCCTGTGAGCAAGGCATAATCCTTTAATGAGTACCTAACTAGAACACCATTAATGACCATCCACAATTCATTGTCAGCGATCTTTGTTTCCATCTGCAACACCATTGACCACAACAATTAGCTAGAGTATTGAAAATTTTTAGCCACATCCAATACATGGCCAAATTTTTAATAATTAGAAGTTCTTATGAGATAATAGATCAATGCCCTTTGGGAAAAGGGGAAGAGGTCTTTTCAATTTCTTTGATTTCATATTATCAACTACCTAAATAATAAAGATTAAACATATGCAAAAAAGCAAGCTATCAGAGTCGAATCGATGACCCTCGCATTACAAACGTGATGCTCTAATCTCTGAGCCAAGTGGGCTCGCATAACATAAATTGTACACACATAGGAATTTAGTAAACTACTAGAATCCTAAATCTTAGCTATTAAATTTTCATTCTTAACTTTTCACAATTACTATGAATATAGTATAATTTATATTAATATAAAAAACATGTAACGTAATAGAATTTCAAATAAATATTGGCTAATAGAACATAACAATCAATATACCGATTAATATATTAATATAGCAATATATAATTGGCAGTTTGTCTATAATAAGCTTTGCATGATACTGATATTTAGACTTCTTTGACACCCTTCAATCATAATGCTCTTGAATCCTCAAGACTAGATCTAGTCTTGGAGGCTGTCCAATATGAAAACAAATATTATAAAAATTGAAAACAAATTTAAAAAACAAATGAAGCATAATTAACACCAAAAGGCAATATGTCCTTCTAAGCCAAACTGAGAAAAGGAAAACAAGAAAATAGGTGGAAGTAGCCCCTAATAAATGATTAGGACTCTGTTGGAAAAAATACTATGCAGCGAAAATTTAAAATTTAAAATTTTTATACCAAAGTATTTTTTAAAACACAAGTTCGACATGCTACATGCATAAATTAGCCAGATCTTACTAACCTTGTATGCCGAAGAGCTCCTGCAATCTGTGAAGAGTATAATGTTCTAGAAGAGCTGCAACCAACTAGTCTTCTTTGCTATTTTCTATTCACGATTGGAGTGCATGTGGGCACACAACGTACAGCTCTTTCCTGGTGACTCTCCTTTCAACCACTTGAGAAATCCCAAAACTAAGGTTCGTGACTTGTGAATAATAGCTCTCAGAGAAGTTTTAGAGACTCACAGACAAAGAGCTCACTCTAGATTTCTCAACTAATCTAAATAACTTATGAGTCTCACTCCCTATTTATAGAGGTTAGGCCTAGAGGTTAATCCTTATTAGATAAGGCTTCAAAAATTCAAATCTGGATCAATATCTGATAAAATCATGTAAAAACATGTGATCAGATTATTGTTCAGTCAGTAGGCCGAACTGGCCGATCGGCTTGCCAAACTTACTTTATTGGCAGGCCAAACCTGAAAACTAGCCTGCCAAACTTACGATAAATGATTCTTGCGAATCTTTTATTTTCCACCCAAGATTCTTAAGATAAAGCCTTAGTTTTAATTCAACTAACCCAATAGAAAAGTTATCTGATTAAAATAATAATATCTCAATAATCCCTAGGAAAATAAATATTCCTAATGATTCAACAAGTTTATCTTGAATGAATTTTCACAAAATTAATTTAACCGATAAACAAACATGAATTATCTGATCCTATCGAATTTCAACCAATTTGATAATTTGACATAAGTCACCAATTTATTGGAAAAGCACGCCGTATCATTACAGGATTTATTATGAGCTAGCAAAGGGGACTTGATGGACCTATATAGTTCAAGCTCCTAATTATGAAACCCAATATCTTAGATATACATTTCATAATTATCAACTCTAATGCTACTCCATTAAAAGTTTAAAGTTGCACTCTCGAACTATATAGAATTATGAAGCCCGAATAGCTAAGACTCCATGACATATCATAATGTGTTATATCTCTATAGGATTATCTATAATCTTCTTAAGGATAAATTCTGTCTTACCTTCCTGATTATTTTTCTTTTATGTTCCATTATCTCACCATCGAAAAACTTACCATCCAAAGACAATATACAATTTGGTTATACCTATGTATCCAAATGGTTGAGCGCTCCAGTTTTTCAATTATAAGATAACGCATATAAGAAGACATCAATGACTCCTAAAGAGAAGCTATGGATTTCGTATCTACGAATAGTAAGTCTACACTATCAAGAGTCATGTTTCCAACATACCAGTATGCATACCATCATAAATTATGGAAGTCACCCTTTGGTACATCAAAAGAAATAAGTCAAAACAATGGGCCCACTATTCATCTCAGGATTAAGATACAATACACATGATTGTCTAAAGTGAATTGATTTGCCGAGATAGACTTGTTAATCTAAATCAATTACACTTTATGTTCCGATCCAATACATCATCACCTATGATAATGTACCAATGTTTCTATTCATGGAGTCCACCTCTAATGGCTGAGACAAACCATCTTTAGCTAGAGATATAGACAACATAACAATCTTTGCATGAATAAAACACTCAACTTTATTCCCTCAATTACAGATCTTATGATTTAGACCGTCACCTTTAGAATCATGTCTTTCATATAATTTGTCCATTATATGCCTGATTCTAAAGGTTTAAACTAACAGTTCTAAGACTTTTGTTTGCTTATTATACATTCAACAAATATGAAAGTAAGGAGGACAACAATTTGGTATATAAATAATAAATAAATTCTTTATTGATAAAAATGCTCCAAAAACATATTATATTTTTACTCCTTAGAGTATGCATGTCTAACAATTTCCTACTTGCACTAAGTGAGTAAATATGACAAATGCTGTATCCCCATAGCTTCTACATGCCTCTCAAAAACTCTCGTAGTTAGTGTATCAGCTAAATTGTCATAGGATGCGATTTTGCATATAGCAACATGCCTTGCCTCTACGAAGTCCTTTATCACATGATACTTCCAATCAATATGCTTACTCTTCTTGTGAAATCTTGGTTCCTTAGCATTAGCTATCGCTGTACTTTTATCATAATACAGTGATACCACCTTATCCATACCAAAAACTACCTCAAGATCCCTAAGGAACTTGCGAGGCCACACTGCTTCTTTTGAAGTATCACTAGCTGCCACATACTCGGCCTCTATCGTTGAATCCAAAGTGCAATCTTGCTTGACACTTCTCCAAACAATGGCACCGTCGCCTAGAGTAAACACAAAACCAGTAGTCGATCTTCTTGAATCTAGACAAGATTGGAAATCTGAGTCCGTCTATCCTAGAGATGTTAAATCCTCATCCGAATACACAAGCATATACCCTCGAGTCCTTCTAAGGTACTTGAAAATATGCTTGACTGTAACCCAATGATTCGGTCTTAGATCTGACTGAAATTGACTTACTATCTGATCGCATAACTAATATCTAGTCGTGTGCAAAGCATGACATACATGAGAATACCCACTACCTAAGCATAAGGCACCTTTTTTATGTATTCTCTCTTCTCAATAGACTTTGGAGAGTCTTTATTAGAAAGAGCAATTCCAGACTTAAATGGTTGCCCACCTTTCTTGGAATCCTACATTGCATACCTTTTGAGAATTTTATCTATGTAGCCCATTTACGATAAAGCTATCATTTTGTTCTTCTTATCCCAAAAAATCTAGATACCGTGAACAAAATTAGCTTCACCTAAGTCTTTCCTATCAAACTGCTTGGTCAACCATAATTTGATCGATGACAACACCCCAATGTCATTGCCAATTGGCAAAATGTCATCTACATAGAGTAGTAAAAAAACCACATTCCCATCCT
This sequence comes from Artocarpus hirsutus, assembly GCA_946598075.1. Classification (NCBI taxonomy): domain Eukaryota; kingdom Viridiplantae; phylum Streptophyta; class Magnoliopsida; order Rosales; family Moraceae; genus Artocarpus; species Artocarpus hirsutus. The sequence continues at coordinate 45,884 of CAMOHE010036504.1, forward strand.
TAATGTGTTTGTAAACACATGGTTCGTTCACATTTTGTGTGAACCCATAAGTCTTGATCACTTGATTAAATCTTATATTCCAAGAATGGGAAGCCTGCTAAAGTTCATAAGTTGACTTTAGCAGCTTACAAATCTTACGCTCTTGACCCTTAGCCTTGAACCCGTTTGCTATTACATATAAATGGACTAATCAAGATAGTAATTTAGAAAAGCCATCTTGACATCCATGTACTAAATCTCATAGTCGAGAGTTGCAGTTATGGACAAGAGAATATGGATGGACTTAAACATGGCTACAGGCAAAAAGGTTTCCTTGTAATCGATTCCTTCCTTTTGCATGTATCCTTTAACTACTAGTCTAGCCTTATAGGTTTTGACTTTTCCATCTACTTCTCCCTTTCTCTTATAGATCCACTTACACTCTATGTGTTTTACCCCTTTGGGAAGATCTACAAGCTTTATAGCCCAATTAGTCTCCATAGACTTCATCTTTGTGTTCATGGCCTCAGTCTAGAGTTTCAAATCAGCATCCTTTATAGCCTCTTTGTAAGTGTGAGGATCCTTATTATGTTCAACCATTTCAGCCAAGAAAGCCTCACCATTGAACATATACCTCTCAGGTTGATGCTTGATTCTCCCACTATGTCGAAGCCCCTTAGTTTGTTGTTCAAGTTCAGTTGGTTTTTCTACACTGATAGGAATAGTTTCATTTGGAACCCCCGGAGTGATCAAATCACTCACCAACTCTTTGAACACCACTTTGCTACAAGGCTTAAAGTTGTTCATGTAACTTTCCTCAAGGAAAGTTGTATTAGTTGAAACCACGACTTTATTTTCCTTTTGGTTATAGAAATAACCCCTTTTAATCCTTTTTGGATATCCTACAAACACACAAACTTTCAAACGTGCTTTCAACTTATTTGCTTCCCTAAACAGGAGATGAACTGGACATTCCCATATGCAAATATGGTTTAAGGATGTCTTTTTCCCCGTCCACAACTTGTGAGGAGTTTTAGGAATCGATTTTGAAGGTATGTTGTTCAAAAGATAATATGTGGTTTGTAGTGCATATCCCTAAAAAGAAAAAGGCAATGATGAATAACTCATCATTGACCAGACCATGTCCAACAAAGTCCTATTCCTTCTCTCAGCCATGCCATTCTACTGTAGAGTGCCTGGTGCAGTCAAATGGGATATGATCCCATTCTCTAATAAGTGTCCTAAGAACTCATTAGAAAAGTATTCACCACCTTGATCAAATCGAAGTGCTTTTATGGGTCTACCCAATTGTTTTTCCACTTTTGCCCAAAACTCCTTGAACTTGTCATAAGTTTCGCTTTTGTGGTGCATTAAGTACATATACCCATACCTTGAGTGATCATCAATAAAAGTGATGAAATACTCATACCTTCCTCGTGCTGGGATGTTCATAGGTCTGCAAACATCATTGTACACAATTTTTAGAACCCTTTTGGCCTTATTGCCCTTAGACCCAAATAGTCTTTTGGTCATTTTACCGTCTAAAAAAGGTTCACGTTGTGATATAGATTACACCTTTAAGTGACTTACAGGTCCATCTCTTACCAACCTTTAAATCCTATTCAGGTTAATATGACTTAGTTGCAAATGCCAAAGATAAGTCTTATTGGAGTGAGAAGTTTTAAGTCTTTTAGAGATATTATCATTAACCTTAGTGTTTAGCAGTAAGTCCATCTTAGGTTTGATAAAATATAGATTATTTTGCATCCATCCATCACAATAAAAGATTTGTTTTTACGAATCACCATTTTATTATTAAAGGAAACTACATAAGAGTCTTTAAATAAACAAGCTATAGAAATTAAATTCTTTTTAAGTTTAGGAATATAAAAACAATCTCGCAAAAATAAATTCCTATAATTGTTAAAGTAAAGATGGACGTCTCCCATTGCTTCAACCAACACTAAGGATCTATTGCCCATCCAAAGCGTGAAGTCTTCATGTAGCAGACTTCTCGTTTCTTTTAACCCTTGTAGAGAAACACAAACATGATTAGTTGCTCCAAAATCTATGACCTAAGTAACACTAGATTCCTCAACCAAACAAGTTTCAACAGCCAGAAGATCACACCTGCCTCCTTGGGAAAGGAAGTTCTTGCAATTCTTCTTGATGTGCCCGACCTTCCTGTAGAAAAAGCACTTGAGCTTCTTTGAGTTCTTTTTTTTCTTTTTCTTATTCTCGTCGTTTGCAAGAACAGATGACGTCCCATTTTTGGCCCATAACTTTTTTCCATTCTAGGGTTGGGATTGGAACCAGAAGCAGTTGCCAAGTTAGCCTGTCCACCCACAAGAGTTTCCCTAATCAAAAGTTTAAACTCCTGTAACTACTTCATCAGCTCAGTCATAGTCATATCCCATCTATTGCTTAAATTAAATGTAGTTCTAAATGAAATAAACTCCTTTGACAAAGTCTTAAAGACTATAGTCATCTAAGTTTTAGCATCAATGTTAGCTTCATTGGTTTAAGCCTCAGTGAGGTAACCCATGACCAACATCATATGCTCCTTCATAGACATCCCCAGCCTTTGTTTGTAGTTTAGAAGTTTTCGAAGTGCCCCTTGTCGTTTTGTTACGGATTGACATGTCTTCAAGATTGTCCAAGATCTATTTAGTAGTCTCATAATTTTCATGTTGAGCCTACAACACGTTATTCATGTTGGCCATAACATAATAGCAGGCCTGATCATTAGCACCTTTCTAACGATCATATGCTTGGATTTGCTCATTAGTTGAATATCGCGTAGGCTCGAGAGGACATGGTTTCATTAGCACAAATTTCAGTTTTTCAAAGGTTAGGACGATATTCAGGTTTCGTTTCTAATCATTATAGTTCTCACCAGTTAATTGGTTTTTGTCAAGTATCAAAGATAAAGCATTTTTAAACATTTTTGATCTACAATGAAGAATCATATACCAAACATAAGCAAACATACCATAATAATTTAGTAAGAAAACACAATCATGTAAAATATACAAATAAGTTTATGTGTCAAAACCTTGAAAATATCACAACCTTACAACTATAATTTTCAACTCAGAATTCAACAAGCTGCTTAGGGAGACGTGTCAAATTCAATTAGGAACATGAATCTCCTCCTGATTAATATATGCCATTCAGGGCCCGTATGATCTAGCATATATTAATCATCGTTTCTTTGATCATCAATTTTATTAATAGAGCTCTTAGGGGAGGTTAATAATAAAATCAACATGAGTGTATAGCCATCGTTTCAATATTTTATCCATGATTTATATTAACCACCTAGGAGTATGCAATGATAAATCATGCTAAAATACTTTATCCTCTCAGAGATCTAACCTGATACATGATGAAGTCCCTTCCTAGGGGTCGAACCACTATATGCTACTTATGGACCAACGATGAAGGTCGTAGGTCCTCTCTTCGAAAACCTTCTACCACTTAATCTTTTGAAATCATGGTTTTATTTTAAGAACATGCATGAATAATGTTTAATGAGGGCACTCCCTATTCATAAAGATTACAAGAGATAAATCGAAACATATTATCAATTCTTCATCACTAAATCATCATATTGCATCCTTCTTCATGTATAATCCATCTTTAAGTCTTCAATCCCGCATGGACCAAATATTACATATATTCAATCATATCCAAATTTAATGTTTCTCAAAATTGCCTCAAAAATAAAATCAAAACTGTAGTGCAAATTGCACCTTTTCCAAAAATTTATAGCTCCTTGTCAGCATGTTGATCTATGCAATCGGTCTACCAGTCATGACCCTTCGGCCTGTCGAACTCCATAGTTCGGCTTGCCGATCATAACAGCTTGGCCTGCCAAACTTAAAAGTTTGGCCTGTTACCAAAACCGTCAGAATTCTGACTGTCTGTTGATCCTAGAGGTTCAGCTTGCTGGTCTACGACCATTGGCCTACCGAACCTGAGGGTTCGGCCTGCCAACCGAGCTGAATTCATATCTCTCTAGAAAATACACTTTTAATGTAGTTTTTCAATCTTATTTTCAACCATTGAAAATCATAAAATTAGAGACTTAGGAAATACCTGTGGAACGCTATCATCCATCTTCTAAATTTGTCTTTTTTGAATGATTATTTAATTACATAATTCTTGAAAATTTAAGATTAAATAATAATTCCTAGACGGAGATGATAGCTTGCCATCTAATTATATGAAAAACCTAGATACACATTCTAACCTCTAAGGAACCACAACTGGCATAAATTAATTAATTAAATAATAATTTAATCAACCATAATTAATTAATGACATTCACCATATAGTCCATGACAACATAAATATATAGAAACCCTAGAGTGCCAACTCTCTAAAAAATAAATTCAAGCATAGGAGAGATCAAGATCACATGATTTATACATATAGCAAGATCACAAACTCGTAAATTTACGTAAAAATCATGTCTCTGATATCAATTGTTGGAAAAAATAGTATACAGCAGAAATTTAAAATTTTTATCCTAGAGTATTTTTCAAAACAAAAGTTTGACATGCTACATAAATAAATTAACTAGATCTTACTGACCTTGTATGCCAAAGAGCTCCTACAATCTGTGAAGAGTATAACATTCTAGAAGAGCCTCAACCAACTGGTCTTCTTTGCAATTCTCTATCCACGATTCGAGTGCGTGTGGGCGTACAACATACAACTCTTTTCCGATGACTCTCCTTCCAACCAATTGAGAAAACTAAGAACTAAGGTTCATGATTTGTGAACAATAACTCTCAAGGGAGTTTCAGAGACTCATAGATAAAGTGCCCACTCTAACTTTTTCAACTGATCTAAATAACTTACGAGTCTCACACCCTATTTATAGAGGTTGGGCCTAAGGGTTAGTCCTTATCAAATAAGGCCTCAAAAATTTGAATCTGGATCAATATCTGATAAAATCACGTAAAAATGCATGATCAGATTATCGTTTGGTCGGCAAGCCAAACTGGCAGATTGCCTGCTGAACTTACTCTATCGATAGGCCGAACCTGAAGACTAGCTTATTAAACTTATGATAAATGATCCCTGTGAATCTTTTATTTTTCACCTGAGATTCTTAAGATAAAGCCTCAATTTTAATTCAAATAACTCAATAGAAAAGTTGTCTGATTAAATCAACAATATCTACATAATCTTTAGAAAAATAAATATTCTTAATAATTCAACAATTTTATCTTGAATGAATTTTCATGAAATTAATTCAACCGATAAATAGCTATGAATTATCTGATCCTATCGAATTTTAGTCAATCTGATAATTTGACATAAGTTACCAATTTATTGAAAAAACACGCCGTATCATTAAGGATTTATTATGAGCTAGCAAAGGGACCTGATAGACCTATATAGTTCAAGCTCCCGATAATTATGAAACCCAATATCCTAGATATACATTTTATAATTATCAACTATAGTGCTACTCTACTAAAAGCTTAGAGCTGCACTCTCAAACTATATGGACTTACGAAGCCCGAATAGGTAGATCTCTATAACATATCATAATGTGTCGTATCCTCGTAGGATTATCCATAATCGGCTTAAGGATAAATTCTATCTTACCTTTTTGATTTTTTTTTTTTTTACGTTCCATATCTCACCATCGAAAAACTTACCATCCAAAGATAGTATACCATTTGGCTACACATATGTATCCAAATGGTTGAGTGCTCTAGTTTTTCAATTACAGGATAACGCATATAAGAGGATATGAATGACTCCTAAAAAGGAGCTATGGATTTCGTATTTATGAATAACAATTCTACGCTATCAAGAGTCATGTCTTCAACGTACTAGTATGTGTACCATCATAAATTATGGATGTTACCCTTTAGTACATCAAAAGACATAAGTCAAGATAACAGGCCCACTATTCATCTCAAGATTAAGACAATACACATGCTTGTCTAAAGTGAATTGATTTGTCAAGACAAAATTTTTAATCCAAATCAATTACACTTTATGTCCCGATCCAATACATCGTCACTTATAACAATATACCAATGTTTCTATTCGTGGAGTCCACCTCTAATGGCCAAGACAAACCATCTCTTATTAAGAATATAGACAACATAACAATCTTTGCATGAATAAAGTGCCCAACTTTGTTCCCTCGATTGCAGATCTTATGATTTAGACCGTCACCTTTAGAATCAGGTTCTCTGTATAATCTGTTCATCATATGCCTAATTCTAAAGGTTTAGACCGACAGTCTCATATTTTTGTTTACTTATTATACATTCAACAAATATGAATGTAAAGAGGACAACAATTTGGTATATGAATAATAAATATATTCTTTATTAATAAAAATGTCTTCAAAAACATATTATATTTTTACTCCTTAAGGTATATATATCTAATAGACTCAACACAATAAATTATATATTATAATCTAATTGAATCCTATATTGCCACGAGCATTGGAAAATTAAAAAGAACACTAATGGAAAGTTAACAAACTGGGTTTTTTTTTAAGCATTGAATCCTATGTTCCTCTTCTTCTTCTTCTTTAATTCATTCCCAAAACATGCATTTTTTGGCCAACAAAATCATATTTTCTTGAGCTTATGTAGTCCCTCTTGACCAGAGAAAGGGAGACCCCTTGCAAATTAACACATTTAACACATCATTATGTCAGTGAAGTTGGTTAATTGAGAGTTTTTGGTAGTAAAGTCAACTTATAAAATTCTTATATTTCATGATGCAAAAAATCAAACAACTAGAGTGCAATTAGTAATTAGCAATGAGATTAAAATTTCGTGTAAAATTTCATGAAAAAATTGAGTCAACTTCTAATGATGCTTTTAATTGAGTAACTAGTTTTTGTTCATGCTTCCACTTTCATGTAAAAATTTCAAGCTTCCACTTTCATGTAAAAATTGATTCTTCTTCAATTCATGCCCAAAATAAGCCCAAAACATGCTTTTTTGGCCAACAAAATCATATTTTCTTGAGTTCATGCAATTCCTCTTGACTGGAGAAAAGGAGACCTCTTACAACCTAACACATTTAACACATCATTATGTCAGTAAAGTTGGTTAATTGAGAGTTTTTATAGTAAATTCAACTTCTAAAATTCTTATATTTCATGATGCAAAAAATCAAACAGCTAGAGTGCAACTAAGAATTAGAATGAAATTAAAATTTCATGTAAAAATTTCATGTAAAAATTGAGTCAACTTCTAATGATACTTCTAATTTAGAAACTAGTTTTTGTTGATGCTTCCACTTCCATGTAAAAATTTCATGCTTCCGCTTTCATGTAAAAATGGATTCTTCTTCAATTCACACCCAAAACAAGCCCAAAACAGGTGCTTTTTGGCCAACAAAATCATATTTCCATGACAGTTCCTAGTTTAGAGAATTAAAAAGAACTATATCTATGTAACGGGTTACCTTCATTAGACTTCTTATGGCTCACAGTGTGGAACGACAAGAAGGGAACGGCGATGAAGGGTTGCCGGCGCTGATGCTCATGAGCCTCTGATTTAGAGGCCATAATCTATCACAACTAGCTTAAAGGCGAGCGAAAGAGGGTTGGCAAAGGAAAGACAGAGGGTTGGTGGAGAAACAAAGTTCGAGCAAGAGAGAGCTGGGAGAAGAAGAGAGAGCCTTGGCAGAGAAACGAAGGAAAAGGGAAACTAGGGAGTGAGAGAAAACTAGGAGAGTTAGGCAGTGGAGGAGAAACAAAGAAAGAAACCCCATGAAGAAAATGAGGAATAAGGCTGAGAGAGAGTTAGGTTTGGGAAGGGAGTGGACGTGGTGGCCAAGTAGGAGAGATAAAACTCTAAATGAGACATGTCAGCAATTTTTGTACCAAAAAAAAAGTTTATTTCTCTAATTTAAGTTTTTGGTGAGCACTTTCATCAAATTTTTTTGAACCTAACTAACTCTTCCAAACCTACATTCCACTTGAACCTGTTGAAAAAACGCATCCACCTCTGATTGTATAGACTTCCAAGGGCTTCTAGTGGTCACTTTAATGGCAGGACCTGAATCCCAGTTATTTGAACTTAGCCTATACTTCTCTATAATCACTTTATGCCATAAAGTCTTCTTTTCCAATGGAAATCTCCAAAGCTATTTTGCCAACAAAACTTCATTCCTATTTTTGATATTACCAAATATCCTTCCTAAAAAAAGGTCCCTCGTCAAGTTTTCAATAATCAAAGCAACACTAACATGAATTTTAAAAATAGACATGTATTATACATGTAAAGATGACAAGACTGACTGAATTAGAGTTAAGCGCCCCTCCTTTAGATAAGAATGCCTTTTTCCACCCATCTAATCTTTCAGCAATTTTAGACAAAACCAGATTGAAAATGTTGTTTATAACGGGTTTCCACTGAGGGGGAGGCTCAAATATTTAATTGGCCATGAACCCATTGAGTAGCCGATAATCCCAGACAAGAATTCAAGTTCAAGCCTACTCTCATCCAAATTAATCCTAAAAATAAATCTTTTCTCCAAATTGTTCTTCAGCCCATAAAGTGAATAGAACACGCCCAGAATAGAAGTCAAATTAGAGAGAATTTCCTCCTCTAGTAGGCTAAAAAATAGTGTATTATCAGTGAACTACAGTTGGCTAACATTAATGTTTGATCTATCGATAGTTAAGATTCAACAAAAGACAAACACAAATCCACTATCTGTTTTACGTCAAGCAATACGTGGAGTTACTCCCGATATAGCAGTAAAAGCAAGATGTGTAGGTGGATCGACTCATCAAGTTTCCATTAAAATAGGATCCACACAAGAAAAAACACTAGCCATGTAGAGGATTGAAGAGTAAATTCTCCATCGCTTTTTCCACAAGTCTACTTAATCTATTTGCAACCAAAGTAATGAGGCATGTTGACAACGGGTCTCCTGCCTCAATCCCCTAGAAATTGTGACTTTTACCCTGAGGCCTACCATTGATTATAACAGAGTACGACATTGAACTAAGGCAGCCATGTATCTATTTTCTCCATTTTACCCTGAACCCCTTCATTTCTAGCACGAATTCCGAACATTTCTATTCGACGACATAGTCGTAAGTCTTTTCGAAATCAATTTTAACTAAGGTCCATTCTTTTCCCAAGCTCTATAGTCTTCCACAATCTCATTTGCAATCATGACCAGGTCTCAAATTTGTCTTCTCGCTACAAAAGCTCCCTAGACTTCCAATATTGTCTCCTCTAATATCTCCTTCAACCTGCACGAGAGCATTTTGGAGATAATTTTATACAAGCTGTTCACGACACTGGTGGGTTTGAATTCGTTAATGTGGCAAAAGTTAACCCTTTTTGGAATCAAGTAAATGTATGTCTTGTTGGTGATGTTGTTGATTATCCATGCTCTCCAAAATTCCTCTACTAACTTCATGACATTGTCCTTAACAAAAGACCAATATTCCTTAAAGAAAAATAGTGAAAATCCTTCTGGGTTTGGGGTTTGGGGTTTTATTGCCTCACAACAAAAATTAGCTCCAGTAACTTCTCCAATGCTTCGACCGCCAATGAAGAGATGGGACACCAATGTAGCCCTTCAATTAGAAGCCACCTCGGAAGACTTGAATAAATCCTTATGGAAACCTGTGATTAAGTTAATTATCTTCCCTCTTCATCCACGATCACTCTCTCATGAGACTCTAGATTGCGAATCATTTTGCTAGCCTTCCGAGCACTCAAATGTTTATGGAATAACTTTGTGTTTGCATCCCTTTCCTTGCCCAAGTAAATTTAGATTTCATCTTTAACGCTCTATTCTCCTACTTAATTATTTGGTGGAAAAGCTGTTTCAGCTCTCACTTTTCCTCGAATAACCTTGTCGACCAATTTAGGCCATATTCTCTTTTATCACTTTCTTCAATGCTATTGAGAATAAGCCTTTTCTCCACCCTCGAAGTCTCAACATTCTCGAAGCTCCAGCTTCTTATCTTCCCTTTTAAGTTCTTGAGCTTCCTCATTACCTTGCAACCCTCCCACTCTCGAGCATCATCCTCCTCCACCAAGTTTTTAACTTTCGAACAAACTCCTTGTTCTCAAGCCATAAGTTGTCGAATCTGAAAGGTGCAGGCCCGCAATTCAGTGGTTTTGTGCCAAAAATCACAAGACAATGATTCGAGACCATCCTTATTGACGCTTTTGGCTAGTGTAAGGGAACAACTCCACTTAACCCTGGGAGAGTAAATAATGATCTAAACTGCAACAAATAAGGGACTCTTGGAAATTAGACCAAGTGAAGCGTGCACTGTTCAAAGGAGGGTCCAGTAAATCAAGAACCCTTATTAACAAATCAAATAATTTCATACTTCTAGCAACTTTTGTAGTCCCGTTTTTTTGGACAAATACGTGTGAAATTTCAGCAACACACCATCTTTGCCCACAAATGCTTTTAAGCCCACCAATTCATCCCAAAATAATTCCTTCTTATTGTATGTAGTGGGACCATAAACCCCCAAGAACCACCAGCGACCTCCCTGATCTCCAACCTTAATGCTCATTGAAAATTCACCAAAAGACTCCCTACCACAGACTCTTCTAACATCCCATGTGATCGAAATACCATCTGATTGAACTATTGTTGGCAATAAGACCCACTTTTTAAATACGGACCTCCAAATGCTGCCCATAAATTGACGATCCACTCCCCCTTCTTGACTTCTTGTAAAATTAATAAGTCCAGATTCTCTCTACAAAAGGCATCCCAAACTCATATCCTTTTTTGAGAAGAATTCCATCCCCTAATTGTCAGATCCTCAAGCTCTATCGATCATACTGCGTGTCAAATTCAAGGTTCTTTAACTCCCTTTCTCTATGCTTCTCCTCACCAACTGGTTAGCCCTGCTTCAGAATTTAATTATGACAATCTGACCTTTACGCTCTGTAAAAAAGATTCAACTCTACTTCGTTGAGAATGAAAAAGGATTTAACTTTACTCTATTCTACCACTGATAACTCTATAAAATTAAAGTTGTTTCGTGTCACACATATTTTTGTTATGTTATTGATATATTTATTTAATTTATTTTATTTTTATATATTTTATTTTTTATTTCATTTTTTATTATTTGATGTTATTGGCTTAAAATTTGAATTTGAAGATGATTATTATTATTATTATTATTATTATTATTATTATTATCCCTCTATTTATTTTATTTTATTTTTGTGTATGCTGAATGAGTGATTTGGGCTAAAAGAACAATTTGGAGCAATTTCGGGTCACAGTCAGAGCAAAAATTCAAATTCAGCCCAATGCTGAAGCAAATCCTACTCTTGCAACTGAAAAAGGCATGAACTCTCCCTTCCAGCGGTCGGATCACCCTGTAGGCCATCATCTGTGCGCGTGCTCTACATGCCCGACCAGCAACACGTTCGGCGTCAAAAGCAACAGCAGCATGCCATTCAGCACCCACCATGTGTCACATTTGTCCCGTACTACTTCAGTAGCCCTCTGCTCCTATGGTGCATGTTCCACATCCGCTCCTGTGCTCACTTGCTCCTCAACGAATGCCAACGCACCAAACGACCTGCTCTGTCCAACAGCCAATGATTGTCTACCACCTGTCCGTACGAGTGGAGCCTTGCGGCACTCCATTGCTTCCTCCCTCATTCAACAAAGATAGCACGCCATTTTTGGAGGAGTGAAGTTGATTCTTAGAGCACAGAGCCCAAGTGCCCTAGTTTTCGGTGGAAGCTCTTTGGGGCTGAACCTATTTCCAACAGAGGAAAAAAAAGAAAAAAAATAATAATAAACATTTAGTTTAAGTTTAACTTTTATTTTAGTTTGAGTTTTTATTTTTAGTTTTAGAATTAATTAATTTATTTTTCTTTTGAAAACTCCATTGAAGAGTACTTTGGAGCTATAAAGAGGAAGTAGAAAAAGATTTGAGAAGGGGGAGCTTGAAGTTTGTGACACCTTTATTTTAATGATTTCCTTTTCATTTTTATATTTCTTATTTTTGTATATTCTAAAAATGCTTGAATATTGGTGTTGTCTATTTTTATTTTTATTTTTTTTATTTTTGTTTTTGGCTTAATTGTTGGTGTTCTAGGAATTTTAACTTAGCTTAATATGATTCTTTGATTTTTGGTTTACTCAAATTAATTGTGATTCTTTAATTTATGTAGAATAATTATTCTATATGGTATCAATGCTTTTAGTTGATTGTTCATCAATTAGTCGATTAAGAAGCTATGAATTTCTATCAAGAGGGGGACTTATGAACTAGGCCAATCATAGAGTAATATAGTCTTAGTGGGATAGAAATATGCCAATTATGATTATGTAGCCATTAACTAAATTTGGGAACCTAATGAATTCTAATTAATTAGTAGATATAGGAATATAGTTTATTAGCTAATATAGGATATTTTCAATTGACTACCGGGAGAAGCTTTTGAAAAGTTTAGGAAGTTTTGGCTATTATTCAACTAGACAATACAATTAAGGCAACTAATGGATGCTTAGTGACATGTTTAGGTGACATTGAATCCCTTTAGTGTTTTATTTTATTTTATTTTGCTTTGTTAGTTTTATTTAGCTTATTTAAGTTTTGTTAATTTAGTTTTTATTTTATTCTCATTTTTAATCGATTATTTAAATAATCATAGAACTAATCAAATTTTGGTAATTAACAAAAATAACACAATCTCTATAGGAACGATATCCGTACTCTTGTGCATTTTATTACTTGTACGATTCGGTGCACTTACGAATCCAACCGAACAACCTCCCTACCTCAAATTTTCACTATAGATTGCTAACTTAAACTTATAACTTATTCATAGTCATTCTCTGGCGCCAAACCTCCCTTAACCTTGTCCACCCCCTTCTGT
>CAMOHE010036509.1:0-33775 GCA_946598075.1 Artocarpus hirsutus
TTCAAAACTCTGGACAGAGGCCATGAACATAGAGATGAAGTCTATGGAGACTAATCAGGTCTGGGAGCTTGTGGATCTTCCCCAAGGGGTAAAACCCATAGGGTGTAAGTGGATCTACAAGAGGAAAAGAGAAGTGGATAGAAAGGTCGAAACCTTTAAGGCTAGGCTGGTAGCTAAGGGTTATACACAAAAGGAAGGAATCGATTACAAGGAAACCTTTTCGCCTGTAGCCATGCTTAAGTCCATCTGGATTCTCTTATCCATAGCTGCCGCTCTCGATTACAAGATTTGGCAGATGGATGTCAAGATGGCTTTTCTAAATGGCTATCTTGATGAGTCCATTTATATGGTACAACCAGATGGGTTCAAGGTCAAGGGTCAAGAGGGTAAGGTTTGTAAGTTGCTAAAGTTAATTTATGGACTTAAGCAAGCTTCCCGTTCTTGGAACATAAGATTTGATCAAGTGATCAAGACTTATGGGTTCTCACAAAATGTGGATGAGCCTTGTGTTTACAAACACATTAAGGAGGGGAAGGTGGTTTTTCTACTACTCTATGTGGATGACATTCTGCTAATTGGCAATGACATTGGAGCATTGTCATTGGTCAAATTATGGTTTACCAAGCAGTTTGACATAAAGGACTTGGGTGAGGCTAATTTTGTTCTCGGTATTCAGATCTTTCAAGATAGGAAGAACAAAATGATAGTTTTGTCACAAGCTAGCTACACAGATAAAATTCTTAAGAGGTATGCAATGTAGGATTCTAAGAAAAGTGGGCAACCATCTAGGTCTGGAATTACTCTTTTTAAGAAAGACTCTCCAAAGTCTAGTGAAGAGAGAGAATACATGAAGATGGTGCCTTATGCTTCGACAGTGGGTAGTCTCATGTATGCCATGCTTTGCACAAGACCGGATATTTGTTACGTAGTCGGGATTGTAAGTCGATTTCAGGCGGATCTAGGACTGAACCATTGGGTTGCAGTTAAGCATATTTTCAAGTACCTGTGAAGGACTCGAGGGTATATGCTTGTATATTCGGGTGAGAACTTAACTCCTCTAGGATATACTGACTCAGATTTTCAATCCTGTCTGGATTCTAGGAAATCGACTTCAGGTTTTGTGTTTACTCTAGGTGGCGGTGCCATCAGTTGGAGAAGTGTGAAACAAAAATGCACTTCAGATTCAATGATGGAGGCCGAGTATGTGGCAGCTAGTGATGCTTCCAAAGAAGCAGTGTGGCTCTGCAAGTTCCTTGGGGATCTTGAGGTAGTTCCTGGTATGGATAATGCGGTATCACAATACTGTGATAACAGTGCGGCGGTAGCTAATGCTAAGAAACCAAGATTTCACAAGAAGAGTAAGCATATTGATCGGAAGTATCATGTGATAAAGTTCTTCGTCGAGGGCGGGCATGTCAAGGTGTGCAAAATCACGTCAGAGGACAATTTAGCTGATCCATTCATGAAGACACTTACTAGGAGAGTCTTCGAGAGGCATGTGGAAGCTATGGGGATGCGAGATTTGTCATATTTACTCACTTAGTTCAAGTGGGAGATTGTTAGACATGTATGCCCTAAAGAGTAAAAATGTAATGAGTTTTTAAAGACATTTTTATCAATAAAAAATTCATTTATTATTTATATACCAAATCTTGTCCTCTTTACGTTCATATTTGTTGAATGTATGATCAGCAAACAATAGTCTTAGGTTGTCGGTCTAAACCTTTAAGAATTGGACATATAATGGACAGATTATGCGAAAGACACTATTCTTACGGTGACGGTCTAAATCATAAGATCCACAATCGAGGGAATAAAGTTGGGCGCTTTATTCATGTAAAGATTGTTATGTTGTCTATATCCCTATCGGGAGATGGTTTGTCTTGACCATCGGAGGTGGACTCCGTGAATAGAAACATTGGCACCTTGTCATAGGTGACGATGTGTTGGATCAGGACATAAAGTGAATTGATTTGGATTAATAATTCTGTCTTGGCAAATCGATTCACTTTTGACAATCATTTGTATTGCATCTTAATCCTGAGATGACTAGTGGGCCCGTTGTCTGGACTTGTGTCTTTTGATGTACTAAAGGGTGACACCCACATCTTAATAGTGGTATGTATGCTGGTACATTGGAGGCATGACTCTTTATGACATAGACCTATTCATAGATATGGAATCCATAGCTCCTCTTTAGGAGTAGTGATATCCTCTTATATGCATTATCCTGTGATTGGAAAACTAGAGCGCTCAACCATTTGGATACATAGGTGTAACCGAATGGTATACTGTCTTTGGATGGTAAGTTTTCCAATGGTGAGATAATGGAACGTAAGATAAAAATAATCGGGAAGGTAAGATAGAACTTGTCCTTAAGCCGATTATAGATAATCCTATGGGGATACGATACACTATGATATGTCATGGAGACTTAGCTATACGGGCTTTGTAATTCTATAGAGTTTGAGAGTGTAGCTCCAAGCTTTTAGTGGAGTAGTGTTGGAGTTGATAATTATGAAAAGTATATCTAGGATATTGGGTTTCATAATTATCAGGAGCTTGAACTATATAGGTCCATTTGGTCCCCTTTGCTAGCTCACAAAATCCTGTAACGATACGGCGTGCTTTTACAATAATTGGTGACTTATGTCAATTTATTAGATTGCTTGAAATTTTGGAAGAATCAAATAATTCATGTCTGTTTGTCGGTTGAATTAATTTTGTGAACAAAATTAATTCAAGATAAACTTGTTGAATTATTGGGGTCAGATAATTCTTGTCTGTTTATCAGTTGATTTAATTTTGGATAAATTAAACCAAGATAAACTTGTAGAATTATTAGGAATCTATTTATTTTCTTAGAGATTATCTAGATAAAGTTGTTTTAATTATATAACTTCTCTATTGGGTTATTTGAATTAAAACTGAGGCTTTATCCTATAGAATCTCGAGTGGAAAATAAAAGATTCGGGTGATTTTTATTTCGACAGTTCGGCATGCTGAACTTAAAGTTCGGCCTACCGATGGGGCAAGTTCGGCCTGCCCATGAAAAAGTTCGGCCTGCTTATGTGCGAATTAAAAATCGCGCGTTTTCACGCGTATCTTATCCGATATTGACCCGAATTTGATTCCGTTTTGAATTTTTGAGACCTTATCTGATAAGAAATGACCCTAGACCCAACCTCTATAAATAGGGAGTGAGTCTAATGATTTATTTAGATCAATAGAGAGATTAAGAGTGATACTCTACTGGTAAGAATTTGAAACTCCCTGAGAGCTCTTGTTCACAAATCACAAACAATAGCTTTAGGTTCTCTCAATTGGTTGGAAGGAGAGTCACCTTGAGGAAGAGCTGTACGTGTGAGCCCACACTCACTCCGATTGTGGATAGAGAATAGCAAAGAAGACCAGTTGGTTGAGGCTCTTTTGGAACGTTACTTCTCGACACAGATTTCGGGAGCTTTTCGGCGTATACAAGGTCAGTAAGATCAGGTTAATTTATACATATAGCATGTCAAACTTGTGTTTTGGAAAATACTCTGATTTAAAATTTTTAAAATTTCGCTGCGTATTAATTTTTCCAACATATATCTCAAATAATTTCTCAACAATTTTTTTAAAGAATACAAAAACACACAAAAATTAAAAAATACTATATAGATTTTGCTTAGAAGTAGGCAAACTAGGTGACTGTTTCCTTTATAACATTGTTGTAAATTAAACAATTGGGTCTTTAAACATCAGATTCTCTAGATGTTCTTTTTTCGCATGAAATAAGGCCAAAGTTTACAAATGGCTCATTGAATATAAGCATTAGGATGGTCAAAGAGAGAATCTTAAAGATCATCTATGTTTTCTTTTGGAAGGCCATCTTTATAGAAAAGTATTTTATCCTCCCTATTTACAGATTTAAGAACTTTTGATTTACACCTAGGCTTACAATCTTGATGAGAACACTTGGGACACTTTGAAGCTATAGCTGGGGCTCTTCTTTTCCTAGCACAAAGACTTATGCCCTATAACAACCCTACTTACGTGGTAGTTATTTAACTACATATTCTTAATACTTAAACATATTTTAACATGAGGTTTTTAGATTTGTAGAGTAATTAATTTTTAAAAAAATTAATTATTTTAATTTGAATAACTTTAAAGCATAATACAATTTCTTGAAACTTATTCTTTTAAAAACTGCTATAACAATAACTTATTAAAACCTAATCATTTATACTTTGAGTGATAATTTTCCTAAAAATTATTATTACTATAATTTCTTATTAGAAAATTTACGTGTATTTGTTGCAATTCCTGTTGCAACATCTATATATATATTTCTTATTGAAAGTCTTAAACCCTTTTCTTTTTTTCCCTCAAAATCTGAGGTCGAATAATTATAACCTTGGTCTCTAAAGCTCAAAACGAAATGCTACTTAATTTTTCACACATACAAAATTATATAAAGGAAAACATAATGTGAAAAATACATTTTTGCATGAGTGGTATCCATTCCCATCTCTATCATTTGTTTGTCCCTCACCACTACCTAATCAAGTGATGTTGAGAGGTTTCTTACCTACAGCATGAATACACTTAAAGAGCTTTCGCTCAGCAAGTAGAAAGTTCAACTCGCAAAATAATTTGAAGATCATTTAATAAAGCTATGCATGATCATTTTGTGCTTTCTTATTGACTCGTTTTATGCTTAACTAATTTAGCTTTATCTTATTATACTGTTTAGGCCCAGGTAATCATATCGACTATGCGTGATTTTTAGGAAGTTAAGGTTTGCAACGTCCTAACAACACCGAGATTATAATATATGTTTGGATCATCAAGGAGTTAGGATTTGCAAGTCCCAACAACAACGTGATCTTTCAAAACTTAAGCCTTGCCATAGGTCGAGAGGTTAGTACGAACCTTGACTTGTCTTATTATGTGTATGTAGTACGACATGTTACGATATAGCACTATATACCAATGCTAAAAACATGCTTAACTAAAAGTGAATAAACAATATATTTTAATATAGCATACATCAGACATCATGTATGATCTTTCAAGATGCTAAAACGTCATATCTTAAATAAGTATATATGACCTAATAGAATTATGGCAGGGCATAACACTGAATATGCATTTTGTAATTTTATAAATAATGTAAAAACATTTTATTTAAAAACTATTCATCTTGTAGGTGAAATTCCTACTTATCTGTTTTAGTGAAGTAGGCTTCCCTATTAATCCTAAATTTCCCTTTTCTCTAATAGAAATGATTCTATACCAAAACACCAATTAAGAGCGCATAAGAATGCTATTTAGATTTTTAGCATAAACATTGGCATTTTGAGCGTGAATTACATTAGTATTTTCCTACCATCAAAGGATCATAAAATCACTTTTTCTATTGCAAGGATTAATTATTTTATTAAATCATCATAATATTTAATTTTCCCTTAATTGCCATTAGTTCATATTAAAATTGATATTTAATTGAAAAACAATTAATTAATTATATATCGTCAGTAAATCTATATGACCTCAATCAACTAAATTAGATATTTCCTAAATTCATGATTCTTGAACGAAGTTCTAATTAACTATATTCTTAATTCATTTAATAGGCTCGTAGTTGGTTCTAAGCCCAAAAATGATCTTATCACATCCCATACACCATTTTGTTAAAAGAATGACCCGAGTGGCTTTTTAGACTACAACGAGCATTGGAACCATGCCTAGCATGTGGTACTAGGACTTTAGCATATGGGTTTTTTGGATAGTTGTTTTACTATCAAATTGAAAACCATTAAAGTTTATCCTTAGGAAATTCATCCCTTTAACTTAAAGAGTTAAGCAAAAATTGCTCTATAAAATAATATTCGAAATCAGTAACCCACAAAATCTTGGGCTGTTTTATTGAAAAATAGAATTATGTAGTCATGCGATCTTTGTTTCTAAAAACTAATATCATAAGGTATTTTTTCGGTTAGTTTTAGATAATTACTGTGAAATTATATATTAAAAATAGTTTTTCTTTTAAATTTTTTTCATAAAAGTTGCTTGTTTTAAATATGTGATTTACTAATTTTTATGCTTATTTTAAAGTTTGGATCGTCGTCTTTTGCATATTTATTTTTTGGTTAAATTTTGCAAGCTTTACCAATTTAAAAGTTTGGACTGCTTTTACAAATCCCAATTAAAGTTCATTTTAGAGTAGATTTTTACAAAATTTTCTTCATAAAAAATCTTTGTTATGTTCAAAAACTAAAACTTTCGTGTTCGACAAAAGTTTGGTCTCGAAATGACCTAGAACTTGAAAACTATTTTCAGCCTAAAAATATAGTTTTTGGATAGATTTGGAGAATTGTCCATAACTATATTTTAGAGACAAATTTTAGAAAAATATTCTTCACAAAAGTTGTCTGTCTTGTTGAAATCTAAAAGTTTTGTATTTGACGAAACATGAATTTTGGACCTAAAATGGTCTGAAATTTTTAAAATATTTCAGCCCTTAGAAAAACTACTTTGGCTAGTTTTGAGCGGTTTCAAAAACTACTTTTGAGCAGTTTGTAAAAAGAACTTGACAACGTTAGTTAGAGTCAAAACTGTATTTTTGTTTAGTCAGGAAGTTTTGTTCAAAACATCAAAAACTAAAAATTCTGTGTTTGGAAAAGTTTTAGAAATCGACTCTAAGGCATTCATTTACACACTCAAAATTTGTGGAAAATTTTTCTATATACCAAAACTTGTAAAAATACCTAGGCTAAACATACATAACCTAATTTATTACAACAAAATACATATATAGTCATACCCAACAACATAAATAAAAATTATTACAACCCATTTGCTTACTAAAACATAAACTTAGCTCAATAAACTATAAGCTTCAAATTAACTAAAAGATTAAGGGAATAAAGTTTAGAACTTTTACTTTTGTAGACACTTTCTTGACGGTTTCCTCTAGAAAAGCCTACTGATCCTCCTTTCTTCATGTTTGAAACACTAAAAACACAAACTTAACCATATAAAATTCTAACCTTGCTTGGTCCCTATACAAAGTCATCTAAGTAAAAAGACTTTCCTTTCTTAGTTAGGAAATGAGAAGAAAAAGTATAGGAATTACCTTAATCAAAACTCTCTAGAATCTCCTCTTTTTTCCTTCTTTTTCTTTCCTTGTAGCTACATTTTTTCTTTTCTTTTTTTTTTTTTGGGTAATATGGTAATGGGAGAGAGGTATCTTTGAATATGACTTGGTGTGAGTTTGATTTTGAAGAGGAAAAGTGGAAGGAAAAATTTCCTTGAGGAGCTCTTTCTCATGAATTTTTTTCTTAATTCTTACTAAAACCTAGCTCATAAGTTCTAAACTTATATTTACTTGTGAACTCAATGGCGTAGTTATGGAAAAATCTTTCATTAATTATATTTATTAATTTCTAGATTACTTAAAATGTCTTGATAATGAATATGGATGTATTACTATATATATATATATATATTAAAGGCCCTCCTTCTCCTGGTCCAAGACTTGTACTATTCCTTCTACAAATCCTAGGTTCCCGTATCTGCATCAAGATCATAATTTGGGACATAGGGATTGGTCAAAATTAGTCTTGTTATCACTCTACTTATAAATTTTTATCATCTAGGTATCGGGACTAGTGATAATAATAGTCTAAAACATGCTTATTTACTCACTTTAATGTGTAATATAATTTCTTGAAACTTATTCTTTTAAAACTACCATAACAATAACTTATTAAAACTTAATCTTTCAAAATTAGCATGACAATTTTCCTAAAAATTATTCTTTTAATAATTTTCTTAATTTAAAATAGTACTTTAAAAACATTTCTAAAACTAATTATTACTATAATTTCTTATTAGAAAATTTATGTGTATTTGTTGCATTTTCCGTTGAAACATCTAAATATCTATATATTTCTTGTTGAATGTCTTAAACCCTTTTGTTCTTTTTTTTTTGTTTTAAATATGTGGTTAAATGACTACAACCTTGGTGTCTAAAGCTCATTATGTAATGCTATTTCGATTTTCACACATACAAAATTTTATAAAAGAAAACATAGTGCAAAAAATATTATTTTTGCATGAGCATATCCATTCCCATATTTGTCATTGGTACGCCGCTCATCACTGCCTAATCAAGTGATGCTGGCAGGTTCCTTACCTATAGCATGAATACACTTAAAAAAGCTTTCGATGAGCAAGTAGGAAGTTCAACTTGCAAAACAATTAGAAAATCATTTAATTAAACTATACATGGTCATTTTATGCTTGCTTATTATCTCATTTTATGCTTAACTAATTAAGCTTTATCTTATCTTACTTTTTGGGCCTGGGTAATCGTACCAACTGTGCATGATTCTCAAAAAGTTAAGGTTGTGAGGTCCAAACAGCACCGAGATTATAAAATGTATTGCGATCATTGGGGAGTTAGGATTTGCAAAGTACTAAAAACACTATGATCTTTTAAAACAAAAGCCTTAACATAGGTCGAGAGGTTGATACAAAACCCTTAACTTGTCTTATTATGTGTATGCAATATGACATGTTACTACATGGCACTATATACCAATACTAAAAACATGCTTGATTGAAAGTGAATAAACAATATATTTTAATATAGCATACATTAGGCATCATTCATGACCTAACAAGATGCCAACACATCATATCTTAAATAAGTATATATGACCTAACAAAATTATGGTAGAGCATAACAATGAACATGCAATTCATGATTTTAGAAATATAGTAAGGACATTTTATTTAAAAACTATTATGCTGTAGGCGAGTTTCCTACTTACCAATTTTGGTGAAGTAGGCTTCCCTATTAATCTTGAATTCCCCTTTTCTCTAATGGAAATGACTCTATATCAAAACACCTAGTAAGAGTAAGTAAGAAACTATTTAGATTTTTAGCATAAACGTTGGCATTTTGAGCACTAATTCCACTAGTATTTTCCTCCCATCAAAAGACCATGAAAATCACTATTTTTATTACTAGGATTAATTATTTTATTAAATCCTCATAATATTTAATTTTCCTTTAATTGCCATTAGTTCATATTAAAATTGGTAATTATTTAATTTAAAAACAATTAATTGATTATTTATCATCACTAAATTTATATGACCTCAATCAACTAAATTAGACATTTCCTAAATTCATAATTCTTGAACTAAGTTCTAAGTAACCATATTCTTATAAGGAGCTTGTAATTGGTTCTAAGCCCAAAAATGATGCCATGACGTCCCATACACCGCTTTGTTGAAACTATGACCCAAGTGGTTTTTTAGACCAAAATAGGCATTGGATGCATGCCTAGCATCGTGGTACTAGGACTTTAATATATAAGTTTTTTTAAGATAGCTGTTTTACTTTCAAATTGAAAACCATTAAAGTTTATCCTTAGGAAATTCATCCTAAGTTTTGAGCAAAAATTGCTCTATAAAAAAATGTTAGAAATTGGTTACACACTTAATCTTTAGCTTGCATAACTTATCTCAAGCGCTGTATTTTCTTATTTTGTTGAAAAATAGGATTCTATAATCATACAATCTTTGTTTATAAAAACTAGTTCTAGAAGGTATTTTTTCAGTTAGTTTTAGAAAATTACTATGAAGTCATATGTTAAAGGCAGTTTTTCTTTTAAAGTTTTTTCTTCATAAAAGTTGCTTGTTTTAAAAATGTGATTTAATAATTTTTGCGCTCATTTTAAGGTCTAGATCACCGTCCTTGGCATATTTATTTTTTGGTTACATTTTATAAACCTTATCGATTAAAAATTTAGACTACTTTTATAAATCTCAATTAAAGTCTATTTTAGAGCAAATTTTATAAAACTTTCTTCACAAAAGTTCTTTGTTATATCAAAAACTAAAACTTTTGTGTTTGGCAAAAATTACAATTCGTCTCGACATGATCCAAAACTTGAAAATTGTTCTCAGCCCAAAAATACAATTTTTTAACATTTTGGAAAAATGTCCATAACTATAAATAAAAGATTAAGGGAATTGAGTTAGAGTTGATAATTTTTAAATGTCCATATTACATTTTTCTTCATAACTTAGCTATTTGGGCTTCGTAATTCTATATAGTTCAAGAGTGCAGCTCTAAGCTTTTTGTGGAATAGTGTTGTCATGCCCCGGAGTATGGGAGGTGACGTGGTGGTTTAATTAAGTTAATTAAATAAAGATTTAGTTAAAAATTGGGTTTAAGAATTTAATTTATAAATAAAAATGAGATAATTTTAAAATCGTTCAAATAGAATAATTTGAGGAAATAAAATAAACCATTATAATAATTAAGCAAATAAAAGAACATTAAAATATTTAAATGTGAGGTGGAACAAGTATGGGTCCCACTGGCCCACATATTGTGCACACACATGTAGTACTGACAATATTACAATACAACCACAGTCTAAGTAAAAAGAAAGATAAAAGTTTACATGCCTTACTTGCTACAGTACAACCTACCCAAATCTTCTATTGATTGTAAGGGAATCTTCTCCGATCCTAAGCTGATGTCCACCTAGGGTTAAGATTTTAAAACAAATAAATCGTGAGCGAAAGGCTCAGTAGGACTATATTTGGAAATTATTCAACTTTAAAAGAAATTTTGTAAATCAGATAAATATATAGAAAACGAGCTAGAATAATTAAACAAATAAATAATTAAATAAGAATTTAATAAAAATATAATCTTATCAAAACAATTCAGATAGGTCGACCAGAAAGAATACCATTTTCTTTCCCTGGGCAAACCATATATAATTCACCACCTTAGTGGCCCACCTGGGTTTCGGGACCTGCCCCCAAGGTCGTTCACTACACGACCCAATCTCTGATATGGCATCATGCCCTCAAATATATATACATATATATATATTTTTTTTTTGATTAATAAAATCTCTTCTTTACCAGATATAATCATTTATATTCATTATGAGGTTTATTATGAAATCCACCTCAATCTATTGTTTCAGAAAACAGTTAATAAAAATCCTTTGTCAACAAGTCATTTGAAAACATTTTCGTAAAAATCCCTTTGAGGCCAAAATATTTAAAACTGGCTATCAAAGAAGGGGTAGAAGTCCTACCTCGATATCCGTGTCGGTGTCCCACACCGTAATCCCGGTCCGCTATACGTTAGCTCCGCAGATCCATGCACGAATCCTTGAATCGAAGCTTGAATCGAGTTTGTGGTTGCTCAATCACATTCCCGAGCCTTCAATCCACAACCCCGAAGCTTGAAATCGAATTTTGAATGAAAAATTTAGAGAAAGGATGAGAGAAATCGAGAGAGAGTGAGAGAGAGACTCACAGGGAAGGAGAGAGAGAAGAGAGATGAGCGTGAGAGAGAAAGAATGAGAGGATGAGTGAAATAAATAGAGGAAAGAGAGAGACAAAACTAGTGAAGGAAAACCGTGTGTACACACGTGGTTTTTCAAAAGGGACGTGTTGGTCATTTGATGAATTGTTTTGTTTTAAAATTTAAAATAGCACTTAAAAATAATAAAAAATAATTAAGAATCATTAAAAGAATCAAAATGACATTAATTTAAAAATTTCACAAAATGATCTAGTTAAGTTTAAAATAATCATTATGGCACACTAATCTACCATTTAATACTCTAATTATACTTAATTAACTTTAGGGTGTTACAACTCTCCACCCCTAAAAGAACTTTCGTCCTCGAAATTTACAAATCGATTCAAAAACGAAACAATTGCGGATACAGCTCCCGCATTCTCGATTCCAATTCCCAAGTGGCTTCATTAATCCCGTGATGCTACCACACGACCTTAACTAACGAAATCTCATGACGGCATAAACTAATTACTTTACGATCAATGATTTGAATCGGCACTTCTTCATATGTCGTGTCTTCCTGGATCTGCACACCTTGAAACAAAACGATCTTATCCTACTCAGGTGTACACTTCCGAAGCTTCGATACATGAAATATGTCATGAACATGCAAAAGTTTTGGAGGAAGATTGAGTCGATATGCAACCACTCCAACACGTTGAGTAATCTTGAAAGGCCCAATATACCTTGGCGCGAGTTTTCCTCTTACTCCGAATCGTGAAATACCTTTGCGAGGAGATACCTTTAAGAGTACGAAATCTCCAACCTCGAATTCTCAAGGTTGTCGTCTTCTATCCGCATAGCTCTTCTGTCGACTCAAAGCTGCTTTCAATCGGTCTCGAATCATGACGATCTTCTCGTTGCTATCATGAATCTCATCTGGCCCAAGAATAATCCTATCTTCTAGCTCGGCCCAACATACTGGCGATCGACACGGTTTCCCATACAATGCCTAGAACGATGCCATACCAATACTCGATTGATAGCTATTGTTGTATGCGAATTCTACCAGATGCAAGAATTTCTTCCAGTTCCCGCCGAAGTCTAACGCACAAGCACGTAACATGTCTTCAAGAATCTGAATAACCCACTCCTATTGTCCATCGGTCTGAGAATGAAATGCCGTGCTGAAATTCAAATCTTTACCCATGGCCTCCTGAAAACTCCTCCAATACCTGGCATTAAATCTGGTGTCCCTATTTGACGTGATGGACAAAGGAACTCCATGCAATCGTACTATATTCTGCATATACAATTCTCCAAGAATCTTCCTCGAACACGTCGATCTGAACGAAATGAAATGAGTAGACTTCGTTAACCTATCGATCACAACCTAAATCGCATCGTGCCGCTACTCCGTCCTCAGTAATTCGGTAAGAAAATCCATCGTCACATGCTCCCATTTTCACCCTGGAATAGGAAGTGCCTGAAGTTGACCTACTGGCTTCTAATGCTCGGCTTTCACCTGAAGACAAGTCACACACTTGGCCACGTATTCTCGAATGTCCTTCTTCATACCTCTCCACCAATAGTGTCCCTTCAAGTCATGATACATCTTCGTACTCCCTGGATGAATGGCGAACTGAGATTTATGAGCTTCATCCATTACGGCTTTCTTCACTTTTGCAATAGCTGGAACCACCAAATGCTTCCTGAAGTACAAGGATCCATCTGCATGTATCCTCCATTCTTTGAACTATTCTCCGTTCTGAATTCGCGTCCAGATTTCCTGAAGATACTGGTCTTGCCATTGGTTCTGCTTCACCATCTGAACAAAAGCTGGGGTCACCTCTATATGATACACCAAAATACGATCGTAGTCCTTGCAATACTGTAGACCGAACTCACTTACCATCGCATCTCTTTTCCAATCCTCGAGAGGCAAACATGCCAATATCCTAGAAGATTTTTGACTGAGCGCATCCGCTACAACATTAGCTTTCCCGGGATGATACTGCAATGCAAAATCATAATCCTCCATGTATTCTATCCATCTCCACTGCCTCAAATTCAAATCCCTTTGAGTGAACAGATACTTCAAGCTCTTGTGGTCGGAGAAAACCTGAAATGTTGGCCCAAACAAATAACATCTCCAAATCTTCAATGCATGAATCACCGCTACGAGCTCCAAATCGTGAGTGGGATAATTCTGCTTGTGAGGTCATAACTATCTCGATCCATATGCTACCACACGTCCTTGTTGCATCAACACACATCCAAGCCCACGTCCTGAAGCATCCGTATAAACCTCGTACGGCTCGTCACTATTGGGAATGATCAACACTGGTGTTGAAGTCAATCAATTCTTCAATTCTTGAAAGGCAAACTCGCATTCTTCATTCCACTTGAACCTGACATTCCTCCTAATCAATCTCGTCAATGGCGCTGCTATCTTCGAGAAGTCCTTCATGAATTTCCTATAATATCCTACAAGTCCCAAAAAGCTACAGATCTCTGCCACATTCCTTGGTCGTTCCCAATCCACAATAGCTTCTATCTTTGATGGATCCACTGAGATAACTTGTTTAGAAATGACATGACCAAGAAATTTGACCTCTGTTAACCAAAACTCACACTTTTCCTTCTTGACATACAACTGATGTTTTCGCAGAGTGTGAAGCATGATCATAAGATGCTGCTCATGCTCCTCCTAAGTCTTAGAGTAAATCAAGATGTTGTCAATAAACACAATCACGAACTGATCAAGGCCTAAATATCCTGTTCATCAAATCCATGAAAGCTGCCGGAGCGTTTGTCAATCCAAACAACATTACCAAAAACTCAAAATGTCCATACCGAGTCCTAAAAGTTGTCTTGGGAATATCCTATTCCTTAATCCTGAGCTAATAATATCCTGACCTCAAATCTATCTTTGAGAAGTACCGCGAACCTCCCAACTGATTAAACAACTCATTAGTCCTGGGCAATGGATATTTATTCTTCACTGTGACTCGATTCAGCTGTCGATAATCTATGCACAACCTAAGGGTTCCATCATGTTTCTTAGCAAACAAGACCGGTGCTCCCCAAGGTGAGGTACTGTTCCGGATGTATCCCTTATCAGCAAACTCCTAAAGTTACTTCCTAAGTTCTTTCATCTCTGCCGGTGCCATCCGGTAAGGTGCTATAGAAATCGATGCTGTTTCCAGAAATAATTCGATACTAAACTTGATCTCCCGAGGCAGTGGTAATCCTGGTAGTTCATCAGGGAAGACATCCTCAAATTCATCTACCACTGGAATTACTGCACGTCTTCTCGAAACACTGGGCTCTCCTTCCAAATCCATGAAGATAGCATAACAAACTACGTTCTTCCACCCTCCGAGACATGCCCTAACATGACGCTCACTCATTAGTCAATCACCACCACCCTGGTAGGTGATTACCGTCCCTTTATCTGACACTAGGGTCACTTTGCTAAGTTGGCAGTCCACTACTGCACTGTATCTAGACAACCAGTCCATCCCTAGGATTACATCATAGGTTCTCACGGGGATTACAATCAAATCACTTTTCAAAATCTCATCCCCAATCTTTATTTTACAAGTTTTACAAATACTATTCACACACACCCGCCCCAAGGGTGAAGCTATAACTAAGGGTTCATTAAACTCTTCTATCTCTAATCCCAAGGCATGTACAAATGAACTCAAAATGAGAGAATGAGTGGCACCGGTATCAAACGACCCGTGTGCTAAGGACTGAGAAACCATGATCGTACTATCAACAACTACGTTATTAGTCTGGGCATTTGAACTCCCTGATGTCATCGCATGAATCTGCACTGAAGCTTTTCCTTTACCTCTGCCCACATTACTAGTTCCTAGATTAACTGGCCGATACTGCTGCGATGATGGCGACTGCACACTAACTATACTCGGTGCTCGATACTGAGGGATGTTATGCTGAAAACTCTGCTGCTGATGTCCTTGCGTTGGATGTGACAGTTGCTGAGGAGGAAACTAATGGAATGGAAGCTGAAGATACTATTGTGGTTGAGGTAGAGTCTGAAGCTGAGGCTGACGACTAGCTCTTTCTCCGGTCTGAAGTCCTAAGCGAGCACTCCTGATCGGGCAATTCCTCTTGATGTGTCCTGGCTGCTGGCAATAGTAACAGTGAAAGCTGTAAGGGATGCTGCGCCCGCTGCTGGATGAACTACTACTGCCGCTGTTCACGCCACCCAGTTTGCTCTTTCCTAGAATCGGTCGACTGTTGACGCTCCTCCTGCTGCTCCTTTGTGGTCCTCTTGATGCCTTAGCTCGATTCTCACAATACTATGCATAATCATTCTCCACTGATATTGCTGATGACACAAGCTCTCCAAAGTTCCTAAGTCGTAGGGCAACTACCTGTCGTCGAATAGGACCCTTAAGTCCTGCTTGAAATTTGATATACCTTTCACGCTCCGATGCCACTGCTAAGGGAGCAAACATAGCCAATTCATTGAACTTTGCCTCATATTCTCGAACTGACATGTCGCCCTGCTGCAACCTATAGAATTCTGCTGCCTTTTGGTCCCTGTATCCCTGCAAAAAATACCAATCATAGAATAGCTCCTTGAATCTGTCCCAATCAATATTACCATTATTCTCCAGGTGCTTTGCTTGCTTCCACTAGGTGTTGGCACCACCTTCGAACTTATATGCTGCGAATTCCACGCGATACTCCACTGGCACACCAGGCGTATCCAAGTGCTTCACGATCGAGTCTAACCAATACTCTGCCACCTACGGGTTCCCAGTTCCATCAAAGGTCGGTACTGACGGACGTTGAAACTATTTAAAGTACGTATGCCGACGGCTAGCCTCGAAATCATCAGGTCTTGCCCTTGCTGCCATCTGTCAAAATGCAGCAAACATAGCCCTCACATGCCCTCATCATTTTTGAACTCGGCATCCGCGGTCGAGTTACGTCTAGGTGCCATTCTCTCACTTCTGAAAACAAAATTTGGACTGTCAGTGGTATTTTATTGTCGTACCTATGTGTGCATAATTCCCAAGGTTCATAAGCTTGAGCTTTGATACCATTCTGTCACGTCCCAGAGTACAGGAGATGACGCGGTGGTTTAACTAAGTTAATTAAATAAAGATTTAGTTAAAAATTGGGTTTAAGAATTTAATTTATAAATAAAAATTAGATAATTTTAAAATCGTTCAAATAGAATAATTTGAGGAAATAAAATAAACCATTATAATAATTAAGCAAATAAAAGAACATTAAAATATTTAAATGTGAGGTGGAACGAGTATGGGTCCCACTGGCCCACATATTGTGCACACACATGTAGTACTGACAATATTACAATACAACCACAGTCCAAGTAAAAAGAAAGATAAAAGTTTACACGCCTTACTTGCTACAGTACAACCTGCCCAAATCTTCTATTGATTGTAAGTCCGGTCAGCGGACTCTTCTTCGATCCTAAGCTGATGTCCACCTAGGGTTAAGATTTTAAAACAAATAAATCATGAGCGAAAGGCTCAGTAGGACTATATTTTGAAATTATTCAACTTTAAAAGAAATTTTGTAAATCAAATAAATATATAGAAAACAAGCTAGAACAATTAAACAAATAAATAATTAAATGAGAATTTAATAAAAATATAATCTTACCAAAACAATTCAGATAGGTCGACCAGAAAGAATACCATTTTCTTTCCCTGGGCAAACCATATATAATTCACCACCGTAGTGGCCCAGTTGGGTTTTTGGACCTGCCCTCAAGGTCGTTCACTACACGACCCGATCTCTGATATAGCATCATGCCCTCAAAATATATACATATATATCTTTTTGTTTAATAAAATCTCTTCTTTACCAGATATAATCATTTATATTCATTATGAGGTTTATTATGAAATCCACCTCAATCTATTGTTTCAGAAAACAGCTAATAAAAATCCTTTGTCAACAAGTCATTTGAAAACATTTTCGTAAAAATCCCTTTGAGGCCAAAATATTTAAAACTGGCTATCAAAGAAGGGGTAGAAGTCCTACCTCGATATCCGTGTCAGTGTCCTACACCGTAATCCCGGTCCGCTATACGTTAGCTCCGTAGATCCATGCATGAATCCTTGAATCAAAGCTTGAATTGAGTTTGTGGTTGCTCAATCACATTCCCGAGCCTTCAATCCACAACCCCAAAGCTTGAAATCAAATTTTGAATGAAAAAATTAGAGAGAGGATGAGAGAAATAGAGAGAGAGTGAGAGAGAGACTCACGGGGAAGGAGAGAGAGAAGATAGACGAGCGTGAGAGAGAGAGAATGACAGGATGAGTGAAATAAATAGAGGAAAGAGAGAGACAAAACTAGTGAAGGAAAACCGTGTGTACACACGTGGTTTTTCAAAAGGGACGTGTTGGTCATTTGACTAATTGTTTTGTTTTAAAATTTAAAATAGCACTTAAAAATAATTAAAAATCATTAAAAGAATCAAAATGACATTAATTTAATAATTTCACAAAATGATCTAGTTAAGTTTAAAATAATCACTATGGCACACTAATCCACCATTTAATACTCTAATTATACTTAATTAACTTCGGGGTGTTACAAGCGTTAGAGTTGATAATTTTTAAATGTATATCTAGGATATTGGGTTTGATAATTATCAGGAGCATGAACTATAAAGGTTTATTAGGTCCTCTTTGCTAGCTCATAATAAATTCTATAACGATACGACGTGCTTTTCCAATAAATATGCAACTTGTGTTAAATTATTAGATTGGCTGAAATTTAATAGGATTAGATAATTCATGTCTGCTTATCAGTTGAATTAATTTGTAAAAAATTAATTCAAGATAAAATTGTTGAATTATCAGGAATATTTATTTTCCTAGAGATTATCTAGATATTATGGTTTTGATCAGATAACTTCTCTTTTGAGTTATTTTAATTAAAACTAAGGCTTTATCCAAAGAATCTCAGGTGGAAAATAAAAGATTCATAGGGTTCATTTATCATAAATTTGGCAGGTTGGTCTTCATGTTCGACTTGTCGATATAGTAAGTTTGGCAAGCTGATCTGCTAGTTTGGCCTGTCGATCGGACAATAATCTGATCATGTGTTTTTACGTGATTTTATTTGATAAGAACTATCTCCTAGGTCTAACCTCTATAAATAGGGAGTGAGACTCATAAGTTATTCAGATCAGTTGAGAGATCAAGAATGACCACTTTATTCTGTGAGCCTCTGAAACTCCCCTAAAAGGCTATTGTTCACAATCATGAACAGTAGTTTTGGGTATTTCTCAATTGGTTGGAAAGAGAGTCACTTGGGAAGAGCTGTACGACAGGCGCCTACATGCACTCTGATTGTGGATAGAGAATAGCAAAGAAGACCAGTTGGTTAAGGCTCTTATAGAATGCCATTCTCTTCATCGATTGCAAGAGCTTTTCAGCATACGAGGTTAGTAAGATCTGGTTAATTTATGTATATAGAATGTCAAACTTGTGTATTATTTTTCCAACACCTTGTGCACAAGTTGCTGGTTTGGTATAGCCAGGCCGGCCAAGGGGACCATTTCAACCTCCTTTTGTGCCCGTTTTGGTCTAAAATGATCCAAACTTTATCTTAAAAATTTTGCCATAGTTTCCCTTTATTTTTTAAGACTCCTCAAAGCTTAATTATGTTAGACATAAATGCCCTCAGGAGTAAAAATGTAATATGTTCTTGGAGACATTTTTATCAACAAAAAGTTTATTTATTATTCATATACCAAATTGTTGTGCTCTTTACATTAATATTTGTTAAATGTATGATAAGTAAACAAAAGTCTGAGACTATCAGTCTAAACCTTTAGAATCAGGCATATGATGGACAGATTATGCGAAAGACATGATTCTAAAGGTGACGATTTAAATCATAAGATCCATAATTGAGGGAATAAAGTTAGGCATTTTATTCATATAAAGATTATTATGTTGTCTATATCTCTAACAAGAGATGGTTTGTCTTGACTATCGAAGGTGAACTCCACGAATAGAAACATTGGCATATTGACATAGGTGACGATGTGTTGGATTGGGACACAAAGTTAATTGATTTGCATTAATAATTCTATCTTGGCAAATCGATTCACTTTAGAAAATTATATGTGTTGGATCTTAATCTTGAGTGAATAGTGGACTCGTTGTCTTGACTTGTGTCTTTTGATGCATCAAAGGGTGACATCCACATTTTATGTTGGTATGCATGCCGGTACATTGGAGGCATCATGTAACACCCCGAAATTAATTAAATGTTATTAATGTGTAAAATTGTAGATTAGTGTGCATAATGAATATTTTGAGTTTAATTTGATCATTTTGTGAAATTTTAAAATTTATGTTATTTTCATTCTTTTGATGATTTTTAATTACTTTGAATTATTTTAATTGTTATTTTAAATTTTAATAAAATGATTTGTTAAATACCAAGTAGCTTTTATTTGAAAACAGTGTGTTGTTGCACACGGTTTTATGCAAATAATTTTCTCTCTCTTCCTGTATTTATCTCTCTCTTTCTTCCTTACTTTCACTCATTTTTCTCTCTCCTCTCTCGCTCTCTCTCTCCTTTCTCTCGGTTTCACTCTCTCTCTTTCTCTCTCTAAATTTTTGAAACAAAATTTGATTTCAAGCTTCGGGATTGTGGATTGAAGGCTTGGAAACATGATTGAGCAACCACAAACTCAATTCAAAGCTACGATTCAAGGTTAGTTTCTAAATTTCAAAACTTTTTACATTTTTTTTTCAAATTTTCTTGCATTTTGAAATCTAAGCTTTTCTAAGCTTAGAAATCTTTCAATCTAGGTTAGATGAACTTAGAATGACTAGAATACAAACTTTGTTTCATTAAAAACGGATTTAAAACAAGATTTTTCATTTTTCTCCAATTTTTCTTATTTTTGGATTTTTTCAAAAATTTTGTTTAAAACTTGTTTTAATGCATTAAAAAATAATCTACTATGTTTTTCTATCAATTATAATCATTACCCATACCTGAGAACTGAGAAAACAGGTTAGGATTGAAGATTTGGGTTTGGGGAGGCCGAGACCCGTGCTTGGAAAATTCTAGAATTTTTCCAGATCGGCAAGCCAAACTTCGTGTTTGGCAGGCCGGATTCAAGTGTTCGGCAGGCCGGATTCAAGTGTTCGGTAGGCCGGATTCATCTGACCGGCAAGCCAAACCTGAGAAAGTTTAGCCGATCGGACTTGGATTTTTGATAGGCCAAACTGTGTACTTCGGCCGGCCAAACCACGACGTCCAGCAGGCTGACTGGGCATGGTGAAATTTTGTGATTTTTCACCCGTTTTCATTGTTTTGAACCCCGATTGAAATTTCAACCTTATAAAATGATTTATAAACCTAAATGGCACACTAGGACACCATGAGATGATTTAATAACCTAGGATATCTCGGGTTAGATACTAATAGACCTAGTTTTCATTTAAGGTTGTGCATGGATCCGCGGAGCTAGCGTATAGCAGACTGGAATTATGGTGCGGGACACCGGTACGAGTATTGAGGTAGGACTTCTACCCCTTCTTTGGTAGCCAGTTTTAAATGTTTTGGCCTCAAGTGAATTTTTAACAAAAATGTTTTCAATGATTGGTTGAAAAAGGATCTTTATTTACTGATTTCATTAAAGGTAGAATTGAAGTGATTTTATAATAAACCTCATAATGAATGTAAATGATCATATTTGGTAAAAGAGATTTTTAATAATTATGAGAAGATCTATATATATTTTGGGGCATGATGCCATATCAGAGATTGGGTCGTATAGTGCGCGATCTTAGGGGCAAGTCCCGAAACCCAATTGGGCTACTACGGTGGTGATTTACATATGGTTTGCCTAGGAAAAGAAAATGATATTCTTTCTGGTCGACCTATTTAATTTATTTTTGGTAAGAAAAGCTTTTATTAAATTTTCATTTGTTTATTTGTTTATTTTGGTCCTTTTCTATATATTTATTTGATTAACGAAATTTCTTTTAAAGTTAAATATTTTCAAAATTATAGTCCTACTGAGCCTTTCGCTTACGTTTTACTTGTTTTAAAATCTTACCCCATAGGTGGATATCAGCTTAGGATCGGAGAAGAGTCCGATGACCGGACTTACGATCAGTAGAAGACTTTGGTAGGTTGTAGTATAGCAATTCGAGGCATGTATAATTCTTACTTCCTCTTTTATTTTGGACCCATTCTCGCTTCACCTTATATTTTTATTATTTTTATTATTCCTTATTGTTTATTTTATTATTTCATTTGTTCAAATATTATAACTGTTTGCTTTAAATAAACGATTTTAAAATTCTCACATTTTTACTAATAAAATTGATTCTAAAACCTAATTTTTAACTAAATCCTTATTAAATTAACTTCATTAATCCACCACGTCACCTCCCGTACTCAGGGGCGTGACAGAGTGGTATCAGAGCTCAAGGTTATGAACCTTGGCAATTGTGCACACATAGGTACGACAATGAAATACCACTGACAGTCCAAATTTTATTTTCAAAAGTGAGAGAATGGCACCTAGACGACGCTCGACAGCTGATACCGAGTTTGAAAATGATGAGGGCATGATGAGGGCTATGTTTGCCGCATTTCAGTAGATGGCAGCAAGGGCAAGACCTGATGATTCCAAGGCTAGTCGTCGACATTCGTACTTTAAGAAATTTTGACGTGCATCTGTACCGACTTTCGACAAAAATGGGGACCCGCAAGTGGCAGAATATTGGTTAGATTCTATCGTGAAGCATATGGATACTCTTGATGTGTAGCAAAGTATTGTGTGGAATTTACAGCATATAAGTTTGAAGGTGGTGCTAATACTTGGTGGAAACAAGTTAAATTCCTGGAAAGTAATGGTGACATCAGTTGGGATTGGTTTGAGGAGCTATTCTACGATCGGTATTTTTCGTAGGGATACAGGGATCAAAAGCGGTAGAATTCTATAGGTTATAGTAAGGCGATATGTCAGTTTGAGAGTATGAAGCGAAGTTCAATGAATTGGCCAGGTTTACTCCATCTATAGTAGCATCGGAGCTGAGAAGTGCATCAAATTCCAAGACGGGCTTAAAGCCCTTATTCGACGACAGATAGTTGCTCTGTGACTCAGGAACTTTGGAGAGCTTGTGTCATTAGCAATATCAGTGCAAAATGATTACGTGCAATACTATGAGAATCGAGCCAAGATGTCAGGAGGACCACAGAGGAGTGGCGGGAGGAGCACCAGTAGTTGACGGACTCCAAGAAAGAATAAACAGGGTAGTACGAACAGCGGCAGCAGCAGTTCATCCAGCAGTGGGCGCAGCAACCCCTATAGCTTCCATTACCATTATTGTCAGTAGCCAGGAGACATCAAGAGGAATTGCCTGATCAGGAGTGCTCACCTAGGATTTCAGACCAGAGAAGGAGCTAGTCCTTAGCCCCAGCTTCAGACTCTACCTCAGCCTCAACAGTACCCTCAGCTTCTATTCCATCAGTTTTCTCCTCAACAACTGTCATATTCAACGCAAGGACACCAACTGCAGAACTTTCAGTGTAACGTCACTCAGTATTGAGCATCGAGTATAGCCAGTGTGCAGTCGCCATCATCGCAGCAGTATCAACCAACAAACCCAGGACCTAGCAGTGTTGGTAGAGGAAAAGGGAAAGCTCCAGTGCAGTTTCACATGATGACATCAAGAAGTTCAGATGTCCAGACTAGTAACACGGTTGTCGATAGTATGATCATGGTTTCTCAGTCTTTAGCACACATGTTATTGATACTGGTGCCACTCATTCTCTCATTTCGAGCTCATTTGTACATGCCTTGGGATTAAAAATAGAAGAATTTGATGAACCCTTAGTTATAGCTTCACCCTTGGGGCGGGTGTGTGTGAATAATATTTGTAAAGCTTGTAAAATAAAGATTAGGGATGAGATTTTGAAAAGTGATTTGATTGTAATCCCCATGAGATCATATGATGTAATCCTAGGGATGGATTGGTTATCTAGATACAGTGCAGTGGTAGACTACCAGCTTAGGAAAGTAACCCTAGTGTCCGATAAAGGAACGGTAATCACTCACTAGGGTGGTGGTGATCGATTGATGAGTGAGCGTCTTGTAATGGCATGTCTCGGAGGGCGAAAGAACATGGTTTGTTATCCTATCCTCATGAATTTGGAAGGAGAACCCAGTGCTTTGAGAGGACATGCAGTGATTCCAATGGTAGATGAATTTGAGGATGTCTTCCCCGACGAGCTACCAAGATTAACACTGCATCAGGAAATCGAGTTTGGTATTGAATTGTTTTCAAGAATAGCACCGATTTCTGTAGCACCTTATCAGATGGCACCGATAGAGATGAAAGAACTTAGGAAATAACTTCAGGAGCTTGCTGATAAGGGATGCATCCAGAATAGCACATCACCGTGGAGAGCACCGGTTTTGTTTGCAAAGAAACATGATGGGACTCTCAAGTTATGTATAGATTATCAGCAATTGAATCAGGTCACAGTGAAGAATAAGTATCCTCTACCCAGGATTGATGAATTGTTTGATCAATTGGGAGGCTCGCGGTTCTTCT
Organism: Artocarpus hirsutus; assembly: GCA_946598075.1. Classification (NCBI taxonomy): domain Eukaryota; kingdom Viridiplantae; phylum Streptophyta; class Magnoliopsida; order Rosales; family Moraceae; genus Artocarpus; species Artocarpus hirsutus. The sequence continues at coordinate 23,956 of CAMOHE010036509.1, forward strand.
TGAAGATAGACTTGAGATCAGGATATCATCAACTCAGCATTAAGGAAGAGGACATTCCTAAGATAGCTTTCAAGACTCGGTATGGAGATTTTGAATTTCTAGTGATGTCGTTTGGATTGACGAACACTTCGACAGCCTTCATGGATTTGATGAATAGGATATTCAAGCCTTACTTAGATCAGTTTGTGATCATGTTCATCGACGACATCCTGGTTTATTCTAAGACTTGGGAGGAGCATAAGCAGCATCTCAGGATCGTGCTTTAGACTCTACGGGAACATCAGTTGTTTGCCAAGAAGAAAAAGTGTGAGTTCTAGTTAACAGAGGTCAAATTTCTAGGTCATGTCATCTTCGAGCATAGTATTTTGATGGATCTGTCTAAGATAGAAGCCATAGTGGATTAGGAACGATAGAGGAATGTGGCAGAGATCCGCAGCTTCTTAGGACTTGTAGGATATTATAGGAAATTTGTAAAGGACTTTTCAAAGATAGTAGCATCGTTGACAAGGTTGATTAGGAAGAATGTCATGTTTGAGTGGAACAAAGAATGTGAGTTCACTTTTCAAGAATTAAAGAATTGGTTGACTTCAGCACCGGTGTTGATCATTCCCAACAGTGACGAGCCATACAAGGTTTATACGGACGCTTTAGGGCGTGGACTTGGGTGTGTGTAGATGCAGCATGGATGAGTGGTAGCATATGGATTGAGACAGTTACGACCTCACGAATGGAATTACCCTACTCATGATTTGGAACTCGCAGCAGTGATTCACACGCTAAAGATCTAGAGATGTTATTTGTACGGAGTGACATTTCAGGTTTTCTACGACCATAAGAGTTTGAAATATCTGTTTACCCAGAGTGATTTGAACTTGAGGCAGCGAAGATAGACGGAGTACATTGAGGATTATGATTTTGTACTATAGTATCATCCCAGAAAGGCTAATGTCATCACAGATGCTCTCAGTCAGAAGTCTCTAGGGATACTTGCACGTTTGGCTCTTGAAGATTAGAAAAGGGATGCGACGGTGAGTGAGTATGGGCTACAGTATCATGAAGACTACGATTGCATTTCGATGTACCACATGAAGATGAACCCAGCTCTTGTTTAGATGGTGAAGCAGAATCAGTGGCAAGACCAGCATCTTTAGGGAATCTGGACGCGAATTCAAAACGAAGAGTAGTTTGAAGAATGGAGGATACATGCAGATGGATCGTTGTACTTCAGGGAGTCTCTAGCGGTTCTAGCTATCACAAAAGTAACGAAGGCCGTAATGGACGAAGCTCATAGGTCTCAATTCGTCATTCATCTAGGAAGCACAAAGATGTATCGTGATCTAAAGAGGCAGTATTTGTGGAGAGGTATGAAGAAGGACATTCTAGAATACGTGGCTAAGTGTACGACTTGTCTTCAGGTGAAAGCTGAGCATCAAAAGCCAGCAGGTCAGCTTCAACCACTTCCTATTCTAGGGTGGAAATGGGAACATATCACGATAGATTTTCTTACAAGATTGTTGAGGACAGAGTAGTGACATAATGCAATTTGGGTCATGGTCGACAGATTAACGAAGTCAGCTTATTTCATCCCATTTAGATTGACGTGTTCGAGGAGGATTCTTGGGGAGTTGTGTCTGCAGAATATAGTAAGGTTGCATGAAGTTCCTTTATCCATCACATTAGATAGGGATACCAAGTTTAATGCCAAATATTGGAGGAGCTTCCAGGAGGCTATAGGCACAGATTTAAACTTCAGCATGCCATTTCATCCTCAGACCGATGGGCAATCTGAGCGAGTTATTCAGATTCTCGAAGATATGTTACATGCTTGTGCATTGGATTTCGACGGGAACTGGAAAAAGTACTTGCATCTGGTGGAGTTCGCGTACAACAATAGCTATCAATTGAGTATTGTTATGGCACCATTCAAAGCATTATATGGATGACCGTGTTGATCGCCGGTGTGCTGGGCCAAACCAAAAGATAAAGTTATTCTTGGGCTAGATGAGATTCGCGATAGCAATGAAAAGATCGTCGTGATTCGAGACCGACTGAAGGCAGCTCAGAATCGACAGAAGAGTTACACGGATAGAAGACATCGACCTTTAGAATTTGAAGTTGGAGACTTTGTACTCTTGAAGGTATCATCTTGCAAAGGCATTTCATGATTCAGAGTAAAAGGAAAACTCGCGCTAAGATATATCGGACTGTTCGAGATTACCCACCGTGTTGGTGTGGTTGCTTATCGACTCAACCTTCCTTCGAAACTTTTGCATGTTCACGACGTAGTCCATGTGTCAATGCTTCGAAAGTGTCCACCCGAGCAGGATAAGATCGTTTCGTTCCAGGACGTACAAATTCAGGAAGACATGACCTATGAAGAAGTGCCGATCTAAATCATCGATCGTAAAGTGATTAGCTTGCACCGTCGTGAGATCTCGTTAGTTAAGGTCATGTGGCAACATCATGGGGTTGATGAAGCCACTTGGGAATTAGAGTCGAGTGTACGGGAGTTGTATCTGCATTTGTTTTGTCTTTGAAATTGATTTGTAAATTAAGAGGACGAAATTTCTTTTAGGGGTGGAGAGTTGTAACACCTCAAAATTAATTAAATATTATTAAGGTGTAAAATGGTAGATTAGTGTGCCATAATGAATATTTTGAGTTTAATTTGAGCATTTTGTGAAATTTTAAAATTTATGTTATTTTTATTCTTTTGATGATTTTTAATTACTTTGAATTATTTTAATTGTTATTTTAAATTTTAAAAAAATATTTGTAAATACCAAGTAACTTTTATTTGAAAACAGTGTGTTGTTGCACATAGTTTTGTACAACTAATTTTCTCTCTCTTTCTCACTTTCACTCATTTGTCTCGCTCTCCTCTCTCGCTCATCTCTCTCGCTCTCTCTCTCCTCTCTCTCGGTTTCACTCTCTCTCTCTCTTTCTCTCTCTAAATTTTTGAAACAAAAATTGATTTCAAGCATTGGGATTGTGGATTGTAGGCTCAGGAACACAATTGAACAACCACAAACTCGATTCAAAGCTACGATTCAAGGTTAGTTTCTAAATTTTAAAACTTTTTACATTTTTTTCAAATTTTCTTGCATTTTGAAATCTAAGCTTAGAAATCTTTCAATCTAGGTTAGATGAACTTAGAATGACTAGAATACAAACTTTGTTTCATCAAAAATGGATTTAAAACAAGATTTTTCATTTTTCTCCAATTTTTCTCATTTTTGGATTTTTCCAAAAATTTTGTTTAAAACATGTTTTAAGGCATTAAAAAGTAATCTACTATGTTTTTCTATCAATTATGATCATTACACATGCTTGAGAACTGAGAAAACAGGTTAGAATTTAAGATTTGGGCTAGGGAAGGCCGAGACCCATGCTTGAAAAATTTTAGAATTTTTCCAGTTCGGCAAGCCGGATTCATCCGACCAGCAAGCCAAACCTGAGAAAGTTTGGCCGACAAGACTTAGCTTTTTGGCACAGTTCGGCCGGCCAAACCAGGGCAACCGGCAGGGCGATCAGGCATGGTGAAATTTTATGATTTTTCACCCGTTTTTATTGTTTTAAACCCTGATTGAAATTCCAACCTTATAAAATGATTTATAAACCTAAATGTCACACTAGGACACCATGAGATGATTTAATAACCTAAGATATCTCGGGTTAGATACTAATAGACCTAGTTTTCATTTAAGGTTGTGCGTGGATCTGCAGAGCTAACGTATAGTGGACCGGGATTACGGTACGAGACACTGGCAAGAGTATTAAGGTAAGACTTCTACCCCTTCTTTGGTAGCCAGTTTTAAATGTTTTGGCCTCAAGTGAATTTTAACAAAAATGTTTTCAATGATTGGTTGAAAAAGGATCTTTATTTACTGATTTCATAAATGGTAGAATTGAGGTGATTTTTATAATAAACCTCATAATGAATGTAAATGATCATATTTGGTAAAAGAGATTTTTAATAATTATGAGAAGATATATATATATATATATATATATTGGGGCATAACGCTATATCAGAGATTAGGTCGTATAGTGCGCGACCTTATGGGCAGGTCTTGAAACCCAACTGGCTACTACGGTAGTGATTTACATATAGTTTGCCTAGGAAAAGAAAATGGTATTCTTTCTGGTCGACCTATTTAATTTATTTTTGGTAAGGAAAGCTTTTATTAAATTTTCATTTGTTTATTTGTTTATTCTGGTCCTTTTCTATATATTTATTTGATTAACAAAATTTCTTTTAAAGTTAAATATTTTCAAAATTGTAGTCCTCTTGAGCCTTTCGTTCATGTTTTACTTGTTTTAAAATCTTACCCCATAGGTGGATATCAGCTTAGGATATCCACCTTAGGATCAGAGAAAAGTTCGATGACTAGACTTGCGATTAGTAGAAGACTTTCGCAAGTTGTAGTATAGCAATTCGAGGCATGTATAATTCTTACTTCCTTTTTTATTTTGGACTGTGGTTGTATCGTAATATTATCAGTACTGTGTGTGTGCACAAGATGTGGGCCAGTGGACCCATTCTCACCCCGCTTTATATTTTTATTATTCCTTATTGTTTATTTTATTATTTCATTTGTTCAAATATTATACCTGTTTGCTTTAAATAAACGATTTTAAAATTATCACATTTTTACTAATAAAATTGATTCTAAAACCTAATTTTTAACTAAATCCTTATTAAATTAACTTAATTAATCCATCATGTCACCTCCTGTACTTTGGGGCGTGACACATCACTCTTCATAGCTTAGACCTATTATTCATAGATATGGAATCCATAGCTCCTCTTTAGGAGCAATTGAGATCCTCTTATTTGCATTATCCTATAATTGAAAAACTAGAGCGATCAACCATTTAGATACATAGGTGTAATCGAATGGTATATTCTCTTTGGATGGTAAGTTTTTCGATAGTGAGATAATAGAACGTAGGATAAAAATAATTGAGAAGGTAAGACAGAATTTATTCGTAAATCGATTATGGATAATCTTATAGGGATATAATATATTATGATATGTCATGGAGACTTAGCTATTCAAGCTTCGTAATTTTATATAGTTCGAGAGTGCAGCTCTAAGCTTTTAGTGGGGTAGTGTTGGAGTTGATAATTATGAAATGTATATCTGGGTATTGGGTTTCATAATTATTAGGAGCTTAGACTATATAGGTCCATTAGGTACCCTTTGTTAGCTCATAAAAAATCCTGTAACGATACAACATGCTTTTCAAAGAATTGGTGAGTTGTGTCAAATTATCTGATTGATTGAAAATTCGATTGGATCAGATAATTCATATCTATTTATTGGTTGAATTAATTTTTAAAAATTAATTGAAGATAAACTTTTTAAATTATCTAGAATATTTATTTTCCTAGTGATTATCTAGAAATCATTGTTTTAATAGGATAACTTATCTGTCGGGTTATTTGAATTAAAACTAAGGCTCCATCCCAAGAATCTCTGGTGGGAAATTAAAGATTCGTAGGGATCATTTATCATAAGTTTGGTAGGCCGATCTTTAAGTTTAGCCTACCGATGGAGTAAGTTTGGTAAGCAGATCTGCCAATTCGGCCTGCCAACCAAATGATTTCTGATCACGCATTTTTAGATGCGATTTCTTATCTGATTTGAATTTTTGTGGCCTTATTTAATAAGGACTGACTCTTGGGCCCAACCTCTATAAATAGGAGAGTGAAACTCATTGTTATTTAGATCAGTTGAGAAATCTATAGTGTTTACTTTGCTAGTGAGACTCTAAAACTCCCCAGAAAGTTATTGTTCACAAAGCACTTTGAAAATTTACTTGATTCTAGATAGCCACCAAAAATGAACTTGAAACCGTCACTTCCCAATTGAATTTACTTAAACCATTTTGTGGGGATGTTCATGACATAGTAAGGGTCATTAGGTTCAAATATCTCATCAAAACTCAAAGGAAAACCCCCTAAAATAGAACCAAACATCCTATAAACCAAAACAGCCCCTTACCTTGACCCGGTTAGGTTTTTCTTGTGATTTGGCACCAAAACTTGACAAACCACCAAGGAATTTTTTTTTCCTATCAAAACATAGATGGGAAATGAAGTTTCAAAGATTGAAGAGTTAGACTTAGAGCTTTTAGGTCTAAAAATGGTACCTAGTTGCTTATAAGCTTTTTAAACAACCAAGAACACACCTTTAATTACTTCACCATGAAGTAGTTTCACCTTGGCTAGCTTAGTATCCTTATTTCAGCATACTCACCTCTTTAATGAGGTGCTAAACATTCATACAAAGGCTCAAGTACAATTAGGTTGTGGCTAATCATTTTGCTTACCAAATTTGGTGCATATGCTCACAATGAAATTTCGGTACATTTCAAACTCCATCTTTGAGTTCTAAACTGTTTGTTATCAAAACTTTGTCTATTCCTCTAGAACTCTTCTATAAATTATCAAACATGGAATAATAAATTCTCAAGCCACTTACAGACCGACAAATACCCTAATCATGACTCAAAAGTTTGAATATCTAAAATTTTGTAATTTAGGATTTTCTAGTGCATTCTGGCCAAGAAACTTGCATGAAGCTCACGTCCTCCACTTATTATTGTTTTCATAGCTATATATCATCATCATAAGAGATCTCACATCCTTAATTGGTCCTTTTTATTTGCAAAACTTATATCAAAACTCTCTATTTAGGTCAAAAGTGACAGCTTTCCCCCAATTTTGTCTATTGAATCCATTGTAATCCCTAAATATCATTATTACAACTTCCTTTCTATCATAATACTTACCAAATCTGTCTTTGAGAAACTTGTTATATGACAATACATTATACATAGTATAGTATTTAATGCACACTATCAATATGATGATGCATTTTAAATGAATAATCAACATATAAATCATAGGCATATTATCATAAAGTCATGCAATGTATTGGCCAATGAATATGTGAGAATTTTGGGCATCACATCACATAGGTACCAGAATTTTTAACTCAATTTTTATTTATGCCATAAAATATTAAAAATTCTAACGCCACAAACTTAGAACATGTCCATCCAAGACATGTCTGTGGGTCCCTCTAGGAAATGTCGTATGTCTTTCCAAAACATGTTGTGTGTCTCTCAGGGACATTTTTCATGTCCCTCCAAGACACATTCCAGTGGGATATTTTTCGTGTCTATGCAAGATATGTTCCACTGGGATGTTCTTCATGTCCTTTGGGGACATGTCGTGGTGTCAATTCATGACACATCCTCATAAGACAAAAAATGTGCCGGGGACCTTTTTTTAGCTAACAACCAGTTTGTGTTTCCTATCAACAAATAACATGATATAACTAAGCCAAATGACCAAAGTTGTACAGATTTGAGCAAAGCTCAAGGATCGATGTCCAATAATGGAAAATTCATTTATAACAATAATCCAAGTATCAATTTGTATTCTCTTACACCTTGTCAATGGCTTTATAGGATCCTAACGGTCTATTTTTTTGTCTTTAACATGGAAGTAAACGTTAAAATGGTGTTCAAAAATTTGCAATGAAATAAGCAACTATAAAGGGAAACTAATTAAACACAAAAACAACAATTAAAGGGAAAGTAAACACAAATCAATTCTTAATTTTGCATTTTATATAGAAATAAGAAGCATGTCTTGGTCATGTTAGAGTGATAAATGATAACATTTGATGAGAAATTTCTTCAAACAGCTTTTATGAAAAATGAACTTAATACATTTAAGGTTGCACAAGGCATTGAACAAAGAAAAACAAGTTACCTGTTTTATCTTAGTCAACCATGCTGTGAACTCCAATTATTTGTTTATCCTCCTTCTCTCTCCTCCTCTTCTTCTCCTTCCTTTTCCTTCTCCTCCTCTCACTCTCTTCCAACTTCAAACTCTCTGACTTTGAATCCAAACCGCTATAATCAGAATCTAAGTTCTTGGACTCAGAGCCCGAGCTCAAATCCTATTTGTTATTGTTGTACCGTCTTTGTGATTTTCTCTTTCTTCTCTCATCATCATAATGAGACTTTTCCGTTCCTCCCTTCTTGATTTATTATGTTCTCTTTTGTCTTCTTAAGAATTGGAGGCGAAGCTTTCTTGTCATTTCCTGGATTTTCTTTCATTTTCTTCTTCTTCTTCTTCTCCTCTTTTTAAGTATTTTCTATCTTTCTTTGGCATTGCACTGTTTCGATCTTTAGTCATTTTTGGTTCTAGATTCTGGAGTGGGAGCAACTTCAAAGAGAATGATGACTCCAATGCTTGACGACTTGCTTTGCGATGGTGACAGGGATGGGCGACGGCCTTGGGCAGATTTCAGTCATTAGAAAAGTTTCGAAGAGGGATGAGAAAGAGTGTGTGAAAGAAGAGAGAGGGAAAATCAAGAAAAAAAAAAAGATGGAATAAAAAACTAGCATAAATTTTTTTCAAGTTTTGTTTTTTTATGACATAAGTTTTTTCAAGTTTTGTTTTTTGTGGCATAAAAAATAGAGGAAAAAAAAGGTGTCATACAGTGTAATTTTCTCTTTTTTAGTTTGATAATGTATTGAGCTTGGCCCAATTTATTTGTCCAATCGATCAATGGGTCAGACAACCTAACAAATTTTGTTAAGAAAATTATCATGCAACATTTTTTAGGCATAAAATTTGTTGGCAAACTTTAATAATTATAAGCTTTGAAGTATTCTTTTTGGATTTAATCCGCCCAAATAAAAAGTTTTGCCTCTATGACTGTTGGTAATCATCATAGATGATCTTCAAAACTCTTGTGCATTCTTTACACATGAAAACGTCAGCAACATGACGACGTCTCTCCTTTTTCTTTTATATTTCTTGAATTTAGTGTTGGGTTTTGTTGGATTTTGTGATTCAAATACACAACGGAAAAGAAAAATTAATTCCTACAAAACCCTCGCAGGATCCATGCAATTCGATTAGATTGATAAGAAAGTCAGAATCTTACCAAGATGACAAAAAGGCAAGATTCTGGAAGGAAGAGAGCGGGTTCACTCCGGTGACACCCTAACTTGAGCTTTTAGTAATCGGAATCGGATTCAGACGTTGTTACTTAGAGCAACGTCCTCTGCAGGTATCCACACGAACAGACTCTCTCAAAAACGAATTGGTGTGCTAGCACTCTCTCTTTTGCATTAAAAACTCTCTCTAAATTTTAGGGTTTTAATGTTTTTCGCCCTTTTTGAATAACAGAACACCTTCTTTTTCTTAATTCGGCTAAAAACCCTAAAGTAGATATATATATATATATATCTGGTGACTTCCAGATACAGTCAGATTGTAAATAGGGTAAACTGTAATTCGAATATGACTCAGATAATCTAGATAATGTCTGTAATTCAAATCTGATTCAGAAAATCTAGATAATGTCAGTAATTCGAATATGATTCAGATAATCTAGATAATGTCAAATTCAATGAACCTAGACATATCTAGTACATCGAATCTGGACATTATCAGGTTCATCAAACCTAGACGCAGTTAACCCAAAATTCATTCTTAGTCTGTTCTAAGTGTGCGACCCTATAGGTTCACATAACATTGGTAGTGGGCTTAAAATTCTGTTTCTGGCCCACAAATCATAAGTGGCCTCTAGCAAGACATTATGATTACCCAAGTTATGCGAATGTCAATAATCCGACATAACCTAATCCACAATAAGTATTAAAGTCCTTTTGTCACTAGATACCTTGATTAAACATAAGACATGGTTTATGTCATCCTTATACTATTTAATCATATTATTTCTCGATCTTAAGTAGACTGATATTGATAACCCTTATCAATTCA
>CAMOHE010036511.1:0-16040 GCA_946598075.1 Artocarpus hirsutus
TACATTCTTTTAAATCTTTTATCTCAATTTAAATATTCCTTTCTGCCCATTCTTTTCTTAGTTGTCCTTTCTTATGCCCCTTACCCCATGCCCTTTATGTGTGAACCCAAAATGCATGTCAATCCAACCAATGCAAATACCCCAGTTTATGATTTTCCATGACAACTAATATTTGGTTTTAATCACACAAGTGAAAATATTCTTTGTCCAAGTACATGTCATGTTTATAAAAGCCCATCTCTAGTTCTCTTTTTTACACATAGTTTATAAGCCAACTTACAAGAATGTCCCTCTAAAATAGTGCCTTTTTAAGATTATTTTCCTAAAAAGCTCTTTTCAAAATTACCCCTTTATAAAAAAAGTGGTTTATTAAATATTTAAGTTACCTTTAGTAATCTAGTAGGTTCCAAAGTTGGAACCTATCAGATTTCAACATATTTTCTTTGAAACAAAAAAGCACCAATTGCATTTAATCACCAACGTAGGGTGCCATATTGTAACCTGGTAGCTTCTAAAGTCAGAATTTACTAGATTCCAACATATTTTCTTTGAAAAAAAGAAACATCAATCGCCTACAGTCATTGAAGTAGGGTATCGATCCAAAGTTGAAGCCTACCAAATTTCAATATATTTTCTTTAAAACAAAGAAGCATTTGTTGAAACAAAAAAGCACCAACCATCTCAGGTGGCCGACACAGGATCTCAAATTGTAACTTGATAGGTTCTAAAGTTGGAACCTACCAGATTATAACATATTTTCTTTGAAACAAAGAAGTACCAACTGCCATCGGTCGCCGAGTAGGATGTCGGATTGTAACATAGTAGGTATCAAAGTTGGAACCTCCCAAATTCCAACATATATTTTTTTTAAAAAAAGAAGCATTAACTAGCGATGCATGGTACCGGAGCAGAATCCACCAAGTTCCATTGCAGAACCTGACAGGTTTTATCTCAAAACTTGTCATATTTTGTCCCAAAACTCACCAGAACTACCAGATTCCATCATGAAACTCTCTAGTACCTATCACGCTCCAAAGCAGAAGCTTAATAACTATTTCAACAGAAACAAAAATCCAAAATTACAAATTAGTCAAATTACATTCAAGTAAAAAATTCAAATCTATAATTGTTGAGGTGTTGAGTTCCCCGACAAAAGCTTGGTAGGCACCTCGGAGGTATTGCCGAGAGGGCCCCTACTAGGGGAGAGGCCCAGCTTATATTTGCCTCCAATGAAGGAGCACGTCCTGTAGGAGTTGAACCCGTTTCCTTTTGAATAAGAAGGTCTTAGGGTGTCTCCTAGGTACTAATCCAATATTGCAAATATGAGCTAGGCCTCTCCCCGAGAAGGGGCCTTCTCAAACAATACGTAAGAGAGAGCCACTACTCGAGCCGAGGTCTTTCCCTGAGCAGGGACCCACTTGGGGGTCAAGTCTCCCATCCAAACATGCATTTTATGTTGGGGTGTTGAGTTCCCTAGCTGGAGCTTGACGGGCACCTCAAATGTATTGTCGAGAGGGCCCCTGCTCGGGGAGAGGCCTAGCTCGGATTTGCCTCCAATGAAGGAGCGCGTCCCCTATGAGTTGAACTTGTTTCCTCTTGAATAAGAGGGTCTTAAGGTGTCCCTTAGATACCAATCTACCTGGGGGACACCCTAAGACCCTCTTATTCAAGAGGAAACTGATTCAACTCATAGGGGACGTGCTCCTTCACTGGAGGCAAATCTGTGCTAGTTGGATTGGTACCTAGGGGACACCCTAAAACCCTCTTATTCAAGAGAAAACAGGTTCAACTCTTGGGGGATGTGCTCCTTCACTAGAGGCAAATCCGAGCTGCGCCTCTCCCCAAGCAAGGGTCCTCTTGATAGTACGTTTGAGGTGCCCGCCCAACTCCGACTAGAAAACTCTAACACCTCAATAGGAAGCAATTAACAATATACAACCACAAAATCTCAACAAAGAATTCAATCAAAATTTCTCCCTGCCAACAACTGATTTAGACAAAGAAAACTTAAAACAAAGAAATAATATTTTAGCTTAATTTCCCTACCAAAAGTTTATTCCACAAAAAAAACTAAGAAACTTTAATATCGTGATCCCTATAATAAACAATGTTCAGGACATCTTCGTACAACTCAGGAGCTAACCAGCGATCGAGTTCCCTCAGGTCGTCGGGGTCAGAAACTAGAGCAGTAGCAAGTCCAACGTTCTCAAGGTGCTTATCGGCCATGATTTCCTCCCCAGGGGCTATGACATCTATACTTGCCGACCTCTTGATTCTCCATCTTCTCCAGACTAACCGCAACACCGACGGTACAAAGGAGGAGTATGGTGAGTTCCCTAAGGGCTGTAATGCTCCTTGATTCGAATGTTTGCAATCTCAAACCATAGAGATCTGATCTTTGTGAACTACGACGACAAGGCGATGCATATTGGTTGTAATCTGGTGAAGATCCATAGTGAACAGAAGCTTGATCCAATGCTAATCCAGTAAAGCTGATCCGGTTTGTTTGAGAAGAGAGAAAGGAGAGAAGAAGAAAGAGACGAGAAGAACGACGACCTTGATTGAAGTTGTTCGACTAGAGCTGACCCGATTTGTCCGACAGGAGAGAGAAGAGAAAAGAGGAGAGAGAGTTAAGAAGAGAGAGAGAGGCGTAAGAGAGGAGTGGGAGAGAAAGAGAGTAGCAGAGTGAATGAGAGAGAATAGAGAGAGACAAAAAGAAAATAAAGTTGGGGTTTGCTCTAATTTTGTTATTAAGGATAAAAAAGTTGATTAATAAATTAAATTTAAAAAAATAAATTTAAAGGATAATTTTAAAAGGTCAAAAAAAAGATAGTCATTTTAAAAAAGTAGTGTTTATAAGGGAGTATTTGATGTAGTTTTCTTTAGTTTATATCCCTTTGTGGCCACGGCACACAGGAGCTATAAGTGTGACCAATTGAGAGATTGATCTATGGTTGGGAATTGCATAAATGTCGACGCTTGTCATGTTAGGCGCAGCTATATGTCACGGCCTTAATCTTTCAACTAAGCAACAGTGCGGCCTTAGCACAATCCTAATGTAAAGTAAGCCTAACTTCACCCGAACTCTCAAGGACAAAGTGAGAAGGCAAAGTGAAATGTTAGTGAAGGCAAAGAAAGAACTCCAAGAGAGTGAAAACAAGAGGATTTCTATTATGAAGGTAGTCCTTACAAGTGTGGAGGGATGGATGCAAATGAGGGGCATTCCCCTATTTATAGGACAAGAGCCCTTCAAATAACATTCTAGAATTATGTGGAAAGAGAGCTAGCCTAGAACATTCTAGCATGCTACTAGATTATGTGCAAAGTGTAGAAGGCTCTAGAGTATTCTACAATATACTAGTATGCATGTGTGTCCCTAATTTTCTAGAAAGTTTCAGAGTAGTCTTGAAGTTTCTTGAGTATTCTTAGGTCTTCCATAAAGTTTTGGATGCTTCTAGACTTGTGTGAATAAATCTAGAACATGGTAGAATCTTGTAGACACTTGTGGAATCTTCTAGAACCATGTGGGCTTCTTGTTCAAGACTTGGTGGCCACCTCTCAAGAAAAATTTTGCAAAAATAGGGCAGTGAGTGACATACAGCTACTTATCTGTGTATATCACGCGAATTGTAATGCTAAAAGGTTACTCAATCTTTTGCTTTCATCAGATGCTTCTTTGTATTCAGGCCAATAAAATATGATCTTCAATAAGGAATTATAATCATTCAAAAAAAAAAAAAAAGAAAGAAGAAAAGAAATGAAAAAATGTTAATTTTGAAATGAAATATTAGTAGTTGGCCAGCATGCTTCAGTAACATATCAACTTTGTTATTCATTTGATATGGAACCCTGGAAATGAAGGCTTTTTGGGTAAATTTCCGTCTGAACAACTAAAAATACCACAACTTTTTCCAATTCCTTGTTTCTTTGTACAAAGTTTTTTACAATGGCAGGCAAATGGACCAGGAACTGAAGCATATCTGTTTTTGTGTTGCTTTAGTCATTTCTTTATGCGGGCAAGTTGTCGTCTACGTGGAAACCATTTTCCAAGGCTTACAATTTAGATAGATTTTGATACACGTTATTTAATCATATTTTTATGTAGGCTTTGAATTGCGAAATATTGCTTGAGATCTGCAATTTTCTTCCGTTTTTCCAGTAAGAAGTCAACATTAATATCATGGAAAAGAGCCCACAATTGAGCCCACAATTGTACATGTATTTGGTTTTGGCTATGGTACTTTGGGTTGGTTTTGGGGGACCAGTACTCAAACTAACGATTAAGCCTCTAATTTTTTATCAAGACAATCATTAGAGCTTGACAATAAAGAGGTGCCCACTGCCCAGAAGTAACTATAAGTTTTACCTATTTAATTAGTTTAAATTGCTAATTTAAAAAAAGTTTCTATTAGGAATAATGTCCTAGATAGTTATTTTGTTGGTTAACCTTATGTATAGATCCTGTTAGGGCCAGTTTGAGAAGGCTTTCTAAACTGTTTTTAGGTTTTTTGAGTCTAAAAGCTGCTTTTAAAAGTACTTAGATAATTTGTTAGAAGTCTTTTGACTCTCCAAGCATGTTTCTAGATAAAGCAACAAAATGTGAGTTAAAAAAAAAAACTAATGAAATAGATTTTAAAACTTATACAAGAGCTTTAATAAGACAGTATCAACTTCATGATTATATTTTTATTACTTGTTAGAAAATTTAAATTTGTTTTGATCTATTTAAACTCTTTTTAAAATATGGTTTCGAACAATAACCAAAAAGTACAACTTTTACTTTTCTTCTTTTATAGATAAAAGCAAAAGCAAAGGCTTTGCCAAAAAAGCCCTTAGAATAGTTTGCATGCAACTGCACGTGATAGGATAGTTATAAGTTAGTTGGATTAATTACATAACTATATCATGTAGTTTTGATTTTTTCTTAATTTGTACATCTGTTTTTAAAAACTATAAAAGTATCATTTGAATTAGAAAAGCTTATTTCAATTTTATCCTCTGTAGACTTTTTTCATAACAAAAAAAAATTCATGAGGATAATATAAAAATACCATTAATTATACCTAATTTGTTTATTAAAATCATGAGGATAATATAAAAATACCATTAATTATACCTAATTTGTTTATTAAATATATGTTACTTATTGAAAGAAAATTTTTTAAAAAATATTTAAAATTTAAAACGTCATAAACTTAGTGTATTTTTTGTTAAATTAGATGTTTTATGTTAGGATGCCTTTAATATATAACATATTTATCATAACTATTTAAAAGTTATTTTACTCAATTTTTTCTATTCATAAAAAAAAAAAAAAAATTGAAGTAAGTTTTTAAAATTTAAAAGATACTATTATAGTTTTCAAAAATAAAAAAACAATTAAAAAATAATTAAAACTAAGAGTTATAATTATATAATTAACCTATGTTAGTTAAATCTATAAGTACTTTACCAACTCTATACAGCTTGGATAAAATAATGAGAATTCATTAGTCTTTTTTTTTCCTCTCTCTTCTTTCTCTTTGGCATATGGTGTCAAAGCTTTCTGGATTTGCCTCTAGATCTGCTATGAGTGAATCATTCGCAGACACCATTAGAGAAACTTGGACAAAGAAAATTTTCTTCTTTGGCATAAGCAAGCTCTAATGATGACTGGCGCGTTGAAACATCAAAATTTCATCTTTGGAGGATAACCACCGCCATTGAAGTATCTGACTCCCAATGATGATGCTTTTGGAAAAATTTGAACCTTGTTTTTCTTGAATGGAAACAGTAAGACCAGTTTCTGGTGTCCTGGCTTGTTTCTTTCTCTATTGTTGGAATGTGATACTACTGCTTAGATATGACATACTTGGGATGTGTACTTTGCCTCGCAAATTTGTGCTAAAGTTTCACAGTACATGACTCAATTATAGCTTAAAAAGGATTCTTTCTCAATTAATGCGTGTCTTTTGAAAATTCGTAATTGTGTGAATTTACTTTCCCCTGTTTGTCATTTTATGTTGGTTAAAGAGCATGTTGATGCAATTTTTGAGGGTTTGTCTGGTGAATATGTTATCTTTATTCTTACCACTGAGACGAAAGCATATTTGTATTCATATTTTGTTCATGAGTGTTAGGGGTGTGCTCGGCGTAATTTCTGAGGATCACCCTTGCGGCTTTTCGGCCATCATGCTTGGGACACAGCTATTGTAGGCTGATCCAAAGATCCATCATGGCCGTCATTTCTCTTTGAGGTGCTCTATGTGCACTCATCAGCTACCACACAAAGCCGCGATTCCTCGAGATGAATGAAGTGCTTGGGTGGAGGCCGACACATGCCCTAATTCCAACCATCGGATGGAGAACAGACCTCCCACAGAGATCATGACACTTGCCACCTGTCACTTGACACGTCTTGATGGGACGCGTGAGTCATGAGTCAAACCCACCAACACCCAGTTCAAGTAGTAGCCTATAAATTGTGCTCATTTACTACACCTTGAGGTAACATGCTCTTTCCTACCTAATTTTGCTCCCAAACTCAGCCGAACGGGTACCTGACTTGGGCATTGGAATCTTTGGCTAGCATCACACCAGTGTCCACCTTGATTTCCGAGGTGTCCTTCTTCTTGTGTATGTCCACCTTGGGAGGCCAAGATGAGTAGGAAAAGCTGTCCAATCACCATGCCCAATTGCACGTGGTGTAGATCTCCAACGAATCAAGACAAAGCATCAACATTATGGCACTAGAAAGAGGGTCTTACGCCTTTCTAGCAACCTCACTCAGCACCCACATCCGTCAATAGCCATAGCATGGCTACGAGAGGAAATACTTGGGACGAGGGTACCTACTAAAAAGGGTCTAGGAACACCCAAAACCAAAACTAGAATAGACTTCACGAGAGGCCCTGGGTAGCAAGGTCCTGATTAGGCGACCAAGGCACAAAGCCAGGGCAATCAGGCAACACAGGACCCGATCTGTGCGTTGACTACCACAGTTCGCCTACTCATATAGCAAATGATACAGGGATAAGCACAACAATCAGCCCTACTCTTCTTCCTTCAACCCAAGAAGACCAAGCAAGTGGTCGAGTAGAGCCAAGTGGTGACTCTAAAAATGATGGACATTCCAAGCATACCAAACGATAGGCCTCAGAAGGTGTATCTGAGAAAAATAGGCTTATCAGGGAAGGCTAGATTTGTCCTTGGGAAGGACACAATTGTTCCTTTTAAGGTTCCTAAGCTTTAGTCTTTGACAAGCTCGGGGACCAAGGGTTTACCATGCTCAAGACAAACTGGAGGGAAGAGATGACAGGGTAGAGGACGGAACCCAGTAAGGTGCAATTACCCAAAGACACCAACAATCGCCATTTACGAAACCTATAGCAATAGATCGAATAGATCAGGAACTGCCACTACTGAGTGGAAAAGGGTGGCATGCTAGACCCGCCTTCATTGACACTATTATACGTGCGCCCATGTCAGACAAGTTTAAGGTGCTGTAGATCAAAGCCTACGATGAAAAGACAGATGTTCATGAGCACCTAGAACTATACAAGGGCCACATACCACTTTAGAATGCAAGTAATGCCGCTATGTGTAAGGCATTTTCACTCACTTTGACTGGTTTGGCTCGACAATGGTTTTGCCGCATTAAGTCAGGCACCATGTCCTTATTTTGCCAACTGTCTGTTGCTTTTTCAGCTGCCTTCGCCACATCTCGAACTAAGAAGAAGGAGGTAACCCATCTCTATGCTATTAAGGAAGGTAATAGGACATGCAAGACTACATCAACCACTTCATCCGAGCAGCGCTGGAGGTGAGGCACCTAGAAAACGAGACTTTGAAGCACACCTTCTCGATAAGGCTAAGAAACAAAGGTTTAATCTAGTCGCTCGCCCTTGAGTAGTCAAGCATGTTTTTCAAAATGCTCGACTATGGCCAGAGGCACAATGACACGTCTGATTACATGAAGAACAACCAGGGCAGAGAAGGTAGTAGCGACAAAAAAGGCAAAAAGCAAAAAGATCCACCTAAGTAGATCGAGACCGACTAGGATAACAAACCTAAGGCTGATAAGTCTAGCGTCCTGACCAAAAAATTCCAAAGCTACACACCCCTAGTAGCCACCATCGACAAGGTGCTAAACTAGGTGAACAATCAGAATTTGTTATTGCATTCACCTCCATTGAAGGGGAACATGGCAAAAAGGGATCAGAACAAATGCTGTAACTTCCACAAAGATATCAATCACAATACTCATGATTGCATTCAACTAAAAGTTCAAATCAAGAAGCTTGTCTGAGATGGGCATCTCAGGGAGTTCGTTGAGCGAGTCTTGACCCTTGGTACTAATGCCAAGAGAAACGACCAGTCGATATGAAAAGGTTAGCCTAAGGTGCACAACACTAACGATGGGAATGCCCTAGACCCATTGAATGTTATACACATGATATTTGGAGGGCCAGTTGCTGGGGACACTACGAGTGGCCACTAGGCTTATGCTCAAGAGGCTAGGCTGGTCAAGTAAGGAGACCTCATGCATATGTCCGAACATATCAATAACATTTACCATCAAGAGGATGCTATCATTACCTTCATGGAGTAAGAAGTTGATAGGCTCATTCATTCACATAATGATGCTCTAGTGTGCAAGCTACAGATAGCCAACAACATAATATGGCAAGTGCTCATTGGCAGCAGGACCTCGGTCGATATTCTGTTTAAGCAAGCATTTGACAAGCTCAAGATCAACAACACCATGCTAATCCCCGTCCAGATGCCCTTGTATGGCTTCTAGACTAAATTGGTCCGAGCTATCGGCATGATCTTCCTACCAATCGCATTCATCAAAGGTAGTGCTCAGGTAACACATCTCGTGGAATTCCTCGTTATCGATAAACCTTCTCAACATAATATCATCATGGAGAGGCCAACTCTCAATGCTCTCAAGGCTGTAGCATCAACCTACCATGTCGCAGTGAAGTTCCTCATTGAGAATGTGGTCAGGGTGATAAGATCATGATAAAAGGATTCTCAAAAGTGCTATGTTAAGGCCATTAAGGAAGCAGCGGATTAGTGGCTAAATGTCTCGGTTATTTTAAAAGTGGACAAGATAGAATTCCTTGTTGAGTGGGAGCCAAAAATGTTATCTGACCTTTACCCGCAGCTGCCCGAGGAGAAGGTGTAAGCAACGCTTGTCAAAGACCTAGTGCTATATCACTTGGACCCTACACACCCCGAATGAATGGTCTTGCTTGGATGCCAACTAAAGATCGATTTTCGAGTAGACCTGGAGAAGTTCCTAAGGGAATATCAGGACTTGTTTGCCTAGTCCCATCAAAACATGCTCTGGATTGACTTGAGCATTATTAGCCATCGTCTGAACATCTATCCCGGGCACAATCCAATCATCCAAAAGAAAAGAATGTTTAATCTGGAGAGGTATGCCACCATCAATGAGCAAGTTTAGAAGCTCTTAAAGGTTAGATTTATCTAGGAGGTTACATATGCAGATTGGCTAACGAACATGGTCTTGGTCAAAAAGCCTGCCAAAAGGACTGCTTCCCTCTACCCCAATCTATATTGATTTTATTAACCCAAACCAAGCCTACCAGAAGTGCTACTTTCCACCACCCCGGATTGATCAGTTGGTAGACACAACCACTAGACTCAAGCTGCTAAGCTTTACGAACGCCTATTCAAGCTACAATCAGATTAGGATGGCTGAGAATGATCAAATGAAGATTGCGTTTGCCATAGACTAGGGGTTATTTTGCCACATGGTCATGCCGTCTAGATTGAAGAATGCTAGGGCCATTTACCAACGCCTGGTGAACCAGATGTTTGCTCAGCAAATCAGGAAGACTGCGGAGGTGTATGTCAACAATATGCTTGTCAAGTTAGTCCAAGCACTCGATCACATCACAAATCTCTAAGACAGCTTTGACATACTCTGAAAGTATAAGATAAAACTCAATCTAGTCAAATGCACATTTGAAGTGGAGTCCAACAAATTCCTTAGATTCATAGTCAACCATCGTGGTATTAAACTAATTCTAGCACAAGTTGTGTGAACATACACTCTCCCCAAACAGTCAAGGAAGTCCAAAGCTGACCGCCATGGTTGTCACCCTATCCAGATTTGTCTCCCAGTCCACCGACAAGTTTCAGCCTATTTTTTAGGCACTCAAGGGGAGGTGTAAAATGGAGTAGAGGATGTGAGGAAGTACTTCAAAACCTAAAAAAATACTTGGCCATACCACCGCTCTTATCCAAACCTTTACTAGGTGAGATACTCTACACTTACCTAGTAGTATCTAAGAAAATAGTTTGTTAGCCCTTATCTAAGAAGTAGAGAATGTCCAAAAACCAATCTACTACACCAATAAAGCATTCGAGGGAGTCGAGGAGAGGAACCCTCTATTAAAGAAACTAGCCCTTTCTCTTGTCATCTCTGCTTAGAAGCTCAAACCATACTTCTAAGGGCAAACGATTTAGGTCTTGACTAAGTATCCATTGTGCCAAATCCTCCAAAATCTAGAAATCTCTAATCGAATGGCTAAGTGGTCTTTAGAGCTTGAATAATTTGACATACATTTTATGACCCAAACGGCCATAAAGCACAAGCTTTGGCCAACTTCATAGAGGAGTTCATAGATGCAGAATAGACCACCCCTTCGGTTGAGAAGGCTCTTGTCGAAGATTCTGACCTAGCTAACAGCGTCACAACTGAGCCTGAGCCTAAATGGAAGCTATTCGTCGATGGATCCTCAAGCATAAATGGTTCAGGTGTTGGTCTAATCCTCATCAGTCCAAATGATTACAAGGCAAGCTATGCACTTCATTTTGATATTAGTGCCTTCAACAACGAGGCCTGAGTATGAGGCCTTGGCAGTCAGACTCAAAATCATGTGAGACCTTGGAGAGGATTGCATCTACAACCACAACTAATCTATGCTTGTTGTCCAGCAAGTGATTGGCAGCTTCTAGGCTCGGAACAAGTATATGGCTGCGTATCTAAATGAAGTCAAGGCCTTGCTCAAACAATTTAAGAGTTACTCCTTCATTTAGATCCTGATGGCAGAAAATGTAAAGGCTGACATACTTGCTCGACTAGCCTTGGGCTTAGAAGACAGCGATCTACCTTTAGTTCCAATTAAGAGGCTAGTCAAGTCGAGCATCAAAAGAGAAGTAATGAGTACAGTCGACGACCAAATAGGAACTTGGATAGACCAAATCATCCAATACTTGATCATAGTTGAACTGCCTAGCATTTGAGAGGAAACCTAACGTGTTCCCAACAACTCAGGCTGGTATTCCATGTTTGAGGGAAAACTCTACTGACGTAGCTACATCATGCCCTATTAAAGGTTCATCAAACCTTAGGAAGCTTAGTGCGTCATGGAAGAAATACACGGCGAGTAGTGTGGCAGTCACATGGGAGGTGTTTCCTATTCTTAAATGCTTTTGACAAGGATATTACTGACTGACCATGGACCAAAACTACAAGGAGTATACATACAAGGGGTGTCAAATGTAAATAGTTCTCCCAGGCAATCGAGAAACCCATGTCAAGCCTCTTAACTCCGTCATGTCTGCTTGGCCATTCACCAAATGGGCCATTGATCTGATTGGCCCTCTTCCCAAGGCCCAATTGCAATTTAAATACTGTATATAATGGCCATTGATTACCTCACTAAGTGGGTAGAGGTCGAGCCCTATATCGACATGACTGAAGCTAAGTGCACTAACTTTATTTAGAAGAACATAATCTATGGTATAGCATCCCATACACCATAGTCACCGACAACGCTAAGCAATTTAGAATGTGCAAGTAGCTTGGCATCAAGAAAGTGTTCTCCCCACTAGGCTACCTTTAGAGCAACAGGTATGTTGAGGCCATCAACAAAACCATGAAGGACATACTCAAGAAGAAACTAGAAGGCTTCAAGGGCGCCTAGATCAACAAGCTCCCAAAAGTGCTCTGGGTCTATTGTACTAATGCTTAGACAGTCACAAGAAATACTCTTTTCTACCTAGTCGGCAAGGCTAAGGCTGTAATCCCAATAGAGGTCGGCTTGTCAAACTTCAAAGTTGAACACTACAACAAACAACGAAATGCCAATCTCATGATGCTTAAGCTTAATCTACTAGAAGAGAAGAGGGATGCCACTTTCATCCACACTATAGCTTGGAATCAAGTTGTTGCTCAGTACTATAACAAGTGGGTGTAGCCAAAAAGCTTCAAAGTTGGTGATCTCATTTTGAAAAAGGTGACTGTTTAATAGCTCAAGCTTGGTTCCTTTGGACCAAAATAGGACCGCACGTTCAGAGTGGTTGGCATTATCCAATCATGCACATGTAAGGTTTCTGACATGTGTGGAAATGTGCTTGCCTATCCATAGAATGTCGAGCACCTAAAGAAGTTCTACTGCTGATAGGAGCTAGAACAACTTTTTTAATCTCTAGTCCTAGCATTCTTTCTTTTAACACTATAAAGATCTACGAGCAAAGTAGAATACAAATGTACAAAATATATATATAAATGAAAATATAAATTCAAAGAGTTCCTTTGAGTAAAGGCCACAGCTCCCAACAAGGGGGGCCATTTAACTCCTAAGTGGGGGGCTGATCGACACATACCCAACCACAATTGGACTTGAAACACCAGCCTACTAGTCCAATTATACCATAGACTACCCAACTAATGGCAATATTAAGCACTGGTGAAGACTCGAAGACCATACCTCCCGACCATAAATAGACTTGCATGAGTCTTAAAGGACTCAACAAGTCTCGGTGGGCACTAGGATATTATAGGTGCACTGCTATAGCCCTACCCAAGTTGGACAAGCTCCTACTTGGCCCAAAAAAAGTGTATATATATATATATATAATACGATGCATAATAAAATGTGACAAATAATAATAAAATTGACAAATCTAAGCAACTCTCAACTTGGAAAATTCATAATATTATTAAAATGTTTGGGGGGAGGTATAGGTAACTAGGCACCTCCTAAACCCAAGAAAAAAAAAAAGAGGAAGTGAAAAAGAGAATTGGAGCTTTGTTAAGGCTGGGCATCATCCTTGGTGTCTTCGGCATCTAGGCCAATGACCGCTTGATTATTGTTGTCCCACTCATCCAATACAAGGGTCTCCTCGTTCTCCACCTCATTTTCCCTCACCTTAGGGTCTAAGATCAATGACCAATCCATGGTGGGAGCCTTGGCATGCTTCTTCAACAGGTGCTCTTCCAAGTCCAAAACTCAACTTATCATCTTTTTCAAAGGTGAGAATCAACTTATATTTATAGCTAAAACTTGGACACGGAATACAAAGAGGTGCAATCATTATGCTCAGTAACGAAATAACCAATCACATGCTGACGCATGTCCCTCTAAGCTTTACCACCTTTCTACTCAAATTCCATTGCCCTGAGGGCCAATCCAAAGAGTAACTTCAGCCAATCACCCCCTCCGACATAGTGCACCTAACCAAACATCGACTAAGTACATTGGGGGGTGACTATTAGGGGTGTACTCAGCATAATTCCCAAGAACCACCTTTGCGGCTATTTGGCTGCCATGCTCGGGAAACAGCTATATCCAAAGCTCTATCATGGTCGTCATCTGTGTCTGAGGTGCTTCATGCGCCCTTATTGGCTGCCATGCAAAGCTTGATTCCTCAAGATGAATGAAATGCTCAGGTCGGATTGAGAGAACTTGCACCCAAACAACAACTCTTCATTGAAGGTCGACACATGGCCTTAATCCAACCATTAGATGGAGAACTAACCTCCCACAGGGATCATGACACTTGTCACTTGCCACCTAACACATCCTGACAGGACTTACATCCCTCCAGCCTATTTTGATTCTTCACATAGCCCGTCAAAACCTTCATATATCTTTCAAATGGGTACATCCATCTAAAATACACCGGTCCGTATAACTTAACTTCACGTACTAAGTGCACCGCTAAATGAATCATGATGTCAAAAAATGTCGATGGAAAATATTTTTCAAGCATGCATAAGGTTTCCACTAACTTTGATTGCAATGAATCTAGCACAAGTGGATCAATGACCTTCGTGCATATTAAATTGAAGAATGAGCACAACTTAGAAATTGCAAATCTCACATCCTTTGTTAGAATTTCTTGCAAAGCAAGTGGTAGTAATTGCTGCATCAACACATGACAATCGTGTGTTTTCATGCCAATAAGTTTCAAATCCTTCACCGACACCAACTTTTTGAAGTTTGAAGAATACTCATTTGGCACTTTTAATGAAGCAAGTCATTCACAGAGCTTTCTCTTTTTCGCTTTAAATAACATGTGCTTTGTTGGAGGTAAGTAAGTTTGGTTTCCTCTTCTCTCGGGAAACAAATTAGGCCTAATCTCTATTTCTATGAGATCCAACCGAGCTTTTTCACCATCCTTAGTCTTGCCCAAAATGTCAAGCAATGTGCCGACTACGGATTCACAAACGTTCTTCTTGTTAGAAAAATAATATGCAGTGGAATTTTAAAAATTTTAAATTAGAGTATTTTTCAAAACACAAGTTTGACATGCTATATGTATAAATTAAGTTGATCTTACTGACCTTGTATTTGTCGAAAAGCTCTCGAAATCTATGTAGAGAAGTAACGTTCTAGAATAGCCTCAACCAACTGGTCTTCTTTGCTATTCTCTATCCATGATCGGAGTGAGTGTGGGCTCACACGTACAGCTCTTCCTCAAGGTGACTCTACTTCCAACCAATTGAGAGAACCCAAAGCTAGTGTTCGTGATTTATGAACAAGAGTTCTCAGGGAGTTTCAAATTCTCACCAGTAGAGTATCACTCTTAATCTCTCAATTGATCTAAATAATTCATGAGACTCACTCCCTATTTATAGAGGTTGGGTCTAGGGTCATTCCTTATCAGATAAGGTCTCAAAAATTCGAATCAAAATTGAATTCGGATCAATATCAGATGAAATCTGCATAAAAACACGTGATTTTTATTTCGCGCATAGGCAGGCTGAACTTTCTCATAGGCAGGCCGAACTTTCCCTATCGGAAAGCCAAACTTTAAGATTGGCATGCCAAATTGTCGAAAAAAGTCTCAGCGAATCTTTTATTTTTCACTCGAGATTCTATAGGATAAAGTCCCAGTTTCAATTCAAATAACCCAATAAAGAAGTTATCTAATTAAAACAACTTTATCTAGATAATCTCTAGGAAAATAAATAGATTCCTAATAATTCTACAAGTTTATCTTAATATAATTTATTCAAAATTAAATCAACTGATAAATAGACAAGAATTATCTGATCTCAATAATTCAACAAGTTTAATCTTGAATTAATTTTGTCATAAAATTAATTCAACCGATAAACAGACATGAATTATTGATTCTTTCAAATTTTAACCAATCTAATAAATCTGACATAAGTCACCAATAATTAGAAAAGCACGCCGTATCGTTATAGTATTTGTGAGCTAGCAAAGGGGACCAAATTGAGCTATATAGTTCAAGCTCCCGATAATTATGAAACCCAATATCCCAAATATACATTTCATAATTATCAACTCCAACGCTACTCCACTAAAAGCTTGAAGTTGCACTCTTGAACTCTATAGAATTACGAAGCTCGTATAGCTAAATCTCCATGACAAATCATAGTGTACCGTATCCCTATAGGATTATCCATAATCGGCTTCAAGACAAGTTCTTCCTTACCTTCCCGATTATTTTTATCTTATGTTCAATTATCTCACCATCGAAAAACTTATGATCTAAAGACGGTATACCATTCGGTTACACCTATGTATCCAAATGGTTGAGCGCTCCAGTTTTTCAATTATAGAATAACACATATAAGAGGATATCACTACTCCTAAAGAGGAGCTATGGATTCCATGTCTATGAATAATAGGTCTACGCTATCAATAGTCATGCCTCCAATGTACCGGCATGCATACCACTATTAAAATGTGGGTGTCACCCTTTGGTACATCAAAAGACACAAGTCAAGACAACAGGCCCACTATTCATCTTAGGATTAAGAT